>JXCR01137089.1:152250-165039 GCA_002079205.1 Phalaenopsis hybrid cultivar
GGGGGGGGGGGGGGGAGAGTGGATCCCCATCTAAAAGCAAAAGAAAATACAATATAGTCGTAGGGGTTCCACTTTCAGCAATACAACTCCATGCAAAAGTAAAAGAAAATCTTAATGGAAAAAAAAACCCAAAAATACAGGTATTCCTACAAAATGTGTTCTAATAAGAAAAAGTATACCCAAAAAGGATAAGAACACCAAAACCCAAATTGTTCGTAGACAAGAACTACAAAAGAGTAGTGGAGGCCATCTGATAAAATGAGAAACACAATGGTGGACTTCCGAAACCTGCAGGAAATAAAACAACCCTATTCCAATAAAAAGAGTGATTACAACATAATAGAATCTTCAATTCCTTGAAGGCATCACGAGGGGAGTAAAAAAGAGTCTCAGAAAGGTGATGATCTGTAGGCCAAATCTATTTAATCCCCCAACTAACAGAAAACAAATGTGGCAGATAGTAAAAGTTTATCTAAGTCCTAAAAATGTGCATTAAAAACCAAATTTGAGAACAAGCAAATCCATATTAAATCGTGCAGATCATGATCAATCTCCCATACAGTGATATCCTTTCAAAATTTGATAATCCTTGAGAAAGAGTGCACCAGAGAAACAAGGCTTTTTAAAGAGAGCCAATCAAACAATAGCAATCTTGTAATCTGTATCCAGCAACTATAAAGTGAACCCACCACTTCCTTCCAAAATAGGTGTACCAAAAATGTCCATCAAGTTAAGTAGAAAAATATAAGTTTTGCTATCTCCAATCAAGGCAAACTCAATATTGTGTCTAGAAAACACTTGCATTAATGAATAATGCAGAGAAGGTAGGTAAGAGAAAAACTAGTAGCCCCAGAGGAGTAATGATTCATAGAACAAACACTGCAATGGGCCCAAACAGAACCATTCACCAAGCTATAATAACTAAACAAAGAATTCTAAGTCAGTAAAGATTGTCCAAACCAACAAAAAAATCCAACAAGTTCTTTCATGCTAAGACCAATCTGAAGGACCCAACACCCAAAAGAAAGGATGTAAATATAAGAAGAGTTCCCAATATGAAAGCAACAAGTTCTTCCATGATAAGCCCAAAACTGAGGGCCCAACACCCAAAACATATGAAATAAAAATAATATGGCTCCTGCTTAAAATCCTAAAATATCAGGCCAAATAATAGCTCGAGCAACATCATCAAAAAAATAGAAAATTTCAGTCCAAAATAATAGAATCCAGACCCATATTATGCAAAAAGAAACCCAAATAAGGGAGCCAGCACCTTAAAAATTAACATAGGGGGCATCTAAATCATTTTTAATAAGTTTATGCACTCCAACAGTAGCATTTTGCACCATCCATTTGGCCAACCAATCCACAGATTGATTCCCTTCTCTACAAGTAAATGAATATAATATATTATGGCAATGCCTTTCAATAGTATACCTAATTCTTTTTAGCAAAGCTAAGATATGCCAAGGTGGTTTAATCTTAACCAAAAGAATGTTAAACAAGATTTTAGAATTACTTTCCACCACAATGCCATTTAAATTTAAAGAGGCAACAATAGGAAGCGTAGCAAGCACAGTAAAGGTCTCAGCCTCAAGTGAGGGGTCAATAATACAGGGTGAAGCAAAGTATGCAAACATCTACCAGAAACATCTTTGATAATCCCTCCCATACCCGTATAGGCATTGCAAAAACTCCCATCAACATTAACCTTAAACCATCCAAGCGAGGGTGGTGCCCATTTAATCAAAATGGGTTTCCTACCCTTGGCCACAGTAGGAGAGGCATCTTGTCCAAAGAAGGACTTCCAAGCTTTTTAAAATAAGTGACCGCTGAAATGGAAGTGTTAGAGGGGGTATGACCGGCAGCTTCATATTTATGGCTATTTCTTGCCATCCAAATAAACCATAAGATAACAACAGGAAACTAGAAATACTTGTTTAAAGAGGGTTCAAAACCCTTCCAAATCTCTATGGCTATTTTGAAGTTCATATTAGTGTGCCAATGGATACCAAAAAAGCACCCAATAAGATGCTAAACTTCTTTACTAAAAGGACACTCAAAAAATAGATGATTAACTGATTTAGCAACTTTTTTACAATTATATAGTAAGAGGCAATTTTAAGCCTTTTTAACTTAAATATATCATCAAGAGGGAGCAACTTATGAAAGTATCTCCAAAGGAAAAAGGAAATAGTTGGAGAAATCAGTTTATGCCAAATAATAACATGCCATTTCCATAGAGTAAAGGAGTTTAGGTTTGAGTAAAGCCATTTTGTAACAAATGTGCTAACATGATTCTTCCAAATAGGAACATCATTATCTTGAGGTTTAACAGGAATTTGCAAAAGCAATTGTACCAATTAAGAAGTTTAGCATATCAAGATTTCATTCACTGTTAATCCAACAATCCAAGACAGGCAAATTAGTATCATAATATTAAGTTGGAAAATTGGAAAATGTAGAGAGACCCCAGTCATCCTTCCAAAAGGAAATACTACCATCACTAATGTCCCAAAACATGAAATTAGAAGCTACATTACGTGTAGCAATGATGGCTTTCCAAAGTCACGAATCCCCCACTCTCCAATTAATAGTGGATGGATGGAAATTCTTACAATGTTTATGTTGCATAAATTTAGCCCATAGAGACTTTTCCAGCCAAAATTTGAACTAGAGTTTATACATGTTAATATCGGTAGTATGCTGAAATCTCTTAAGTGGTTTGCAAGTATAGTGCAAAGTGGTCCATTTTTTAGTAGATCTAGTTCCCTTCCAAAGAAACTTATTAAAAATATTTTCAAGATTCTTTTGAGTGCTCTATTTGGTTTTGATAACTTGCATCGTGTAAAGAGGGATTGTGCAATGAACACTTTTCAAGAAAGTGAACCTATCCCCATTAAAAAGGAGTTTATTTTTACAGTCATTGATCTCTAGTTTAACTTTATCAATTACCTCATCCATCTGAGTTTACTGAGTTCTACCTCTGAGAATGTTGACCTCAAGGCACTTTATAGGAAGCTTAGAGAATCATGCAAAGTGGTTTGAGGATTTTCTTCCCCAAATCTGTTACAACCAATATAGTAGAGGTAGCCCCTATCCTACCCCCTAAGCTATCAATATTTGTAGTGATTCTTCTCTACTTCTTCTTTGTCCTTGACGATGACGGCTTTCCTGACGAAACCTTCATCGCGGGCTTGGTATGCTGTGGACTTTGAATGGAGGCTTGTTTTGATGCACGCTAGATTTTGTTCAGTATTTTCTTGGATGATTTGCTTCAGACCTCATTACATTCTTCATCTCTTGTATGTGTAGAAGATTGTTTTGATGGATCCTATATTTGATTGAGGACCTTCTTGAGTTCATCCCAAGTTGTACTCCATCCATCTGTTCCAGTATACGAATCAATTGGGGAGATTGGCTCGGTCAAAATCATATTTATGGAACGTTTTTTAGGTTCTCTTAAATAATATTTTGGGATTGTTATTTTCTATTCTTTGAGGTTCCTCTCAACCCAGTCCTTAAAGAAGAAGCATTTTTCTATAGTGTGCCCAAGCACTGGTGATATGGGCAATAATTTGGTTCATTCTTTTTATCCACCTCTTCAGACTTCTTTGGATCTGGTAGTTTAAACTCCAGCTACTTCATCAGACTTTTGTATATTTTAGGTATAGCTTCATATTTAAAAGAATACACCATTTTACGTCGCTCTGATAGGGACATTTTCTTATCCCTTGTTCGAGGTGAACCCTCTTGAGGCAGTCGCTTGTTGGATTGACTACTCTGTTTCAGAGCGTACTGTGAGGAAGACTGGCGATGCTCTTCTGCATATATTTTTATCGGCTGTTTTCATTTTTCAATGGTCGTCACTACCCCTGATTTCTTTTCAAACACTCTGGTCACTATAGCCTTTTTGTGTGGCTCCATGTGCTTTATTTCCTTTTGAAGACTATTGACTTTACTGAGGAGCTTCTCGAAGGATTTGATAGTGAGTCCCTTAAGCATGAAAGCTACTGGCCCATGAATTCTATTGAGTATAATTTCAATTGCATGATGTTCCTATAGCTGAGGTTCACATTTCATGCTAAGGTTTCTCCACCTCAAAATGTAATCTACAAAAGTTTTGCTAGGCTTTTGTTTTTCCATCATGAGCTCTCCAATAGACACATGGTGTTGTGGCCCAGCAAATCTTTTCACAAAAAGTTGTTCCAACTCAAAAAATGTTTTAACTGACCCATTGGGCAAGTCAGTGTACCATTCGAAAGTAATTCCTGGCAAGCTGCTGACGAACTGCTGGAAAAGTAGAGCTTCACTATTTCTCGTATTGCCACAACTGGCTCAGAATTGAGCTAGATGTTTTCTAGGATTTCCAGTCCCATCAAATATGTTGAAGTTTGGGGCCCAAAATACTTGGGGAAAGGCACGTATCAAATTCCTTCAGGTAAGGTCTACCCTTTAGAACCAATGCCCCACTCTTAGATTGGGTTAAAGCGTCCCACACTTGTTCAACAATTTGCTTGAATTCTTTTTCTGGTATAACACCTGATGGAGAATCCTTTCTATGTTGCTCGTCTCTATCTACTGAAGCAACCTCTATTCTTTCATCCATGATGTGTATGATTTTTTGGCTGATTATTCTCTGGTGAGGCCAATTGTGGCACTTGTGATTGCCCCTGAATAATGGTTATAGCGGTCATGGCTGCGGTCATCTCTTCTATTCTTTTCTCCAGTAGACTAACTTGCTCATCCCTTAAGAGGACATCCCTACGCAGTTCACCTACGACTTTCTCTTCGATGTGAGGTTGAGCCTCAAGCGCAGATGTGGTGGCTCTGGTTTCAATTACATGGACATCCATGAAATCTTCCTCTAAGTAATCATTGTTATCCACAAAAACTCTGTGTTATCAAGCTAACTCAAAAATCTCGATCCTGAGTTTCTTAACTTTCTCTTCAATTATTGATTCTTTGATTGCTTTAAGACATGGAGGGCCCTTATGGACATCCTCTACTTGTTCCTCCATCTCGTTGGCTATTGTTGCGACGATGTCAGATATTTCAGATTTTGGTTTCATTTCCTATCCCGCGGGTTCACCGGACTGTATCGATGCAACGACCTTGGGTACCCATACGTTTTTCTTTTTTGACGATGATGTCTCAGGACGGAGTGTCTTAGTAGAAACATTGATATGTTGAGGAAAAGTATGCTCCTGGTGGTGTAGATTGGCTACAGTGCCAGGTAATTGTCCTATCTTTGCCTTTTAGATTGTAGAAATATCTCCTTAATGGGTGATGGGTAAGATTTTTGGACCCGGTTTTGACTTAACCGGTCGGTGACCTGTGGTCCTAGTGACGGTATAATCAATAGTAATCACTGTTGTATCAACTTTATTCCTTAAACAGAACCAAATGGGGATACGAGTTGGTGACACTCCAGTTGTCTTGCAGGACTATCTGGTGGACTTGACATCCTTTAAAATTTCCTTCTTCATGAATCTCCCACTCGTTTAAGTAACTCGCTAACTAAACAGCCTTCTTTGGCAGCTAGCCTTTTGAAAACTGCACTACCTTGAGTGATAAGAGTGAACTTCTTTCTCTCCTCACCATGTCCATGAAATGATGTTAATGCAGCAGCAATTTTTTGGATACTCTCATATCCATTGGTATCCGTCAGAGGATGGAACCTACCCCCTCGTAGGATTGGATAAATTCCTGGTAACACTCTATCAACTTGATGAGGCTCCTCCTCAACGGGTGTCTCTTTGCGAGCCTAGACTTTGATGGCCCTCTAAACTTTTCTGTTACGATTTCTCTTTTGAGTTTGGGACAGCGGTACAGTCCTTGAACTTGATTCAATTTCAAACATGGGTGGTGAGACAGTTAATCACTCAGTCAGATCCTCAATAATCATTACTTCTTTCCCCGTAGCAGCAGCGGGGCTAGCAAGTTTGGCGGGTGTCGTGACGGCAGTGGCAGTAGTTTTAAACTTCTTGCAGGTAGCGAAGTTATGAAGGCAGTTTAAACTGAATTCTGCACACGGTTCCTGTATTTCCTGAGCAGTAATCTTCACCACTATAAACGGGGATTTCCCGGAGATGACCTCAAGATCTTCAAAACTAACTCCGAATTTGATGGTAGGAGCGAGGTTGCAGGCTTCCTGACTAGTTGGCAGGTTGCAGGAAAAGCTCAGTGTGGGGTAGGCCATTGCAGCAGGCTTGAAAACAAAAAATTTTGGGGTTAGCTATATGTTCAAAAACCTCGTAATTTTTTAGTGCAATGACTAAAGAAAAATTTGTTAAGATTTTTATACCTATTTTATATCATTTTTTATAATATTACACTTTAAAGAAAGGTATTTTTGATGTTTTGTTGCATGAATGATGAATTAGGTCATTGGAGAAAAAAGATGCAAAAAAAAGTGAATTTGGAGCGAAAAGTACCAAAATGTGAAGATTTGAACTAGGGGGCTGACGGCAAACCTTTCCCGAGACTCCAAAATTAATTAACTTAGAAGGGCAGCAGACGACACCCTCGAGGCCGCCAACAACGAGCTCGGCGATTATGTCTAACTATTCATTGGATGAGGACAAATTTTTGAGGGGTGCTTAGGAAACTCTTTGGAAAACTCATCCACAACTTTAAAGAGAAGACTTTAATCGAAAATAGAAAGGAGAGAGGCTTAAAAATTGAAGTGTAGGAAAAGTGTAGATAGTCTAAATTGTGATAAATTCTTCAAGAGATTGTAAGAGTGGAGGGAAAGTGAGAGATTTCTTCCTCCTTATCGCTTCAAAGAGGAATTTTGTGTGATGTAAAGAAAGGAAAAGAATCAGAGGAACTTCGAGGAGTTTGCTTGGGGGAAATTAGAGATAAGTTTATTTATTGTTGTAGTTTGTATGACTTTAATTTTATATATGAATTATGAGTTTGGTAGAGTTCTCCCCATGAGATCTGAGTAATTTTCTCTATATTTCTCCTTGTCTTGAGATTTGTGAAATGGTGATTTGAATTGGTTGAGCCATGAAAATGTTATTTGTCTCAAGATTTGTGAAATGGTGATTTGAATTGGCAAAGCCATGAAAATGTTTAAGAAATCTAATGATATTTTCACTTCAATCTTAATTTGCTTTCAATCTAGCCAATTGATTTGTTAAAATATGTTGAATTTTACAACTAAAGTGAAGGTTCATCCAAGATTCAAGGAGGTCAAAACCCTTGGAAGTTAGGTGCAAATAAATAGAGAAATAAAATTATCGGTCGTAAAATTGGAGAATTTAGAGTGACAGACTAAAACCCCAATTTGGTTCTATCGTTTGGGTGTTGAGTGTAGATGTTAGCCCTTTGGAGAGGGGAACGTGGGAGCTCCGAAGTGACAGCCGGTATCCTCCCAGCCTAGCCACATATTCAACAAACAAGCGTAGGATTAGTCAATGTTTTTTATGTCTCGACCAAAGGGTAAAGAATAGGTATGCTCCTATTTGGCACAATACAATTGAACTGATTCACTTTATCCATTCACTATAATTTCTTGATAAGGAGAATGATGCTTTCTTATATATTTAATATCACATTAGAACCTTCATTAGTATAATTAGTTATTTAATGGTTATTAAAATTACATATTTATTTTAATTGCCTATTAGTGACAGATAACAAATTGAATTCTATTGTTGTGATTAAAGTATTGCTTTTATAAAAACTTTGTTCGTAGTTCTAATATTACTCCCTGTGGGATCAATATGTAGGACTCCATTAGAGCCCTATATTACTTAAGCAATACGTATACTTGCGTTGATAAGTGTGACTTTACAATTTTTAAAAATTTTATACATACATCTACAACTGTTATTAAGTTTTGGTGCAGTTGCTGAGGAATTAAATCTTTTAGCAGCAGTATTAATACTTATATTTTGAATCATATATAAAGTCGTTGTCAAGTTTTTGGCATCGTTGTCGGGGAGTAAACAAGAATCATAAATAGGGTAACGGACAAATTAGGATTATTAGAAAATTTTTACATGAATTGCAACTTATTTTAATTTTTAGTTAACTGTTTTACTGTGTACTGATTTCAAATTGTATGCATAAATTTGGATCTGGAAATCTTGTACCCTAGGATTCAGAATTAGAACACACTGTTAGAAAAATTAGAAGATTGAGAAGAGAACCTAGAAATTCCAATGGAAAACAGCAATCAAGGAATAGAGAATGAACACCAACCTAGACCCCTACGAGATTATGCAAAATCCTACAACATAGAAAGATTAGAAGATTGAGAAGAGAACCTAGAAATTTTGATACAATGGAAAACAACATGAACAATCATGAATATAAAATGAACACCAACCTAGACCCCTACGAGATTATGCAAATCCTACAGCAGATGAAATTCACTTATCTATCCAAAATCCTGATGTAGCTGCTAATTCATTTGAGCTTAAACCTGCTATTATCCAAATGTTACCAAATAATCATATCGAAGGTACACCTAATGAAGATCCTAATTTACACCTTGCTAGTTTTTTAGAACTGTGTGGTACCTTTAAATATGACAGAGTTTCAAACGATGTCGCTACACTTAGACTTTTTCCTTTTTCACTTAGGGATAAGGCCAAGATGTGGTTAAATTGGTTAGCACTAGGATCTATTAGAACTTGGAGAGAACTTTCACAAAAATTTCTATCTAAATATTTTCTCCATCCAAAACTGCTAAACTTAGAAATGACCTAACATCATTATGTCAGATTGATGGAGAGACAATACATGATGCTTGGGAGAGATTTAAAGATCTTCTTAGGAAGTGCCTTCATCATTAGTTACCAGATTGGTTGATAATTCAAACTTTTTATAATGGATTAGTGGGATCACTTAGATCGATTATAGATGTTGTGGCTGGTGGTTCGTTAATGTAAAAACCTTTTTATGAGGCTTATTCGTTAATAGAAGAGATGGCTACAAACAATTTTCAATGGCCCTCTGAAAGGGTAAACCCTAAAAGAGTGGCTAGTATCCATGATTCTGATGCAATATCTATTTTATCTTCCCAGATTGCTGCAATATCAAAGAAGTTGGATCATTATGGAATGAATTATTCTCCAACACCTCCTATGATGGAAGATAATTTATCTGGGCAATTTATGGATGTTCAACCTTCATATGAGACTTTAAATGCTATTAATAGACCCACGGCAATTTGTGGATGTTCAACCTTCATATGAGACTTTAAATGCTATTAATAGACCCAACAACCTATATTCAAACTATTGTAACCAATATTGGAAGAATCATCCAAATTTTAATTGGAATAAGAATTTTGCTTCAAATCAAAAATGGGTGAACAACCTAGTGAACCCATTAGGAAATTAATCCAACCAAGGAAATGTTAATTACAGACCTTCTTATCCTCCAGGATTTAAAAGTAACACTCAAATTAAGGAAAAGAAGTTTTCTATGGAAGAACTGACATTAAACATGGGTCAATAATTGCAGAATCAAGGAAATCAATTACAAATTCAATGAAATCAATTACAAAATCAAGGAACTACTATTAAGAATATTGAAAATCAATTAGGGCATATCAAAATCAATTACAAAATCAAGGAACTACTATTAAGAATATTGAAAATCAATTAGGGCATATCGTCATTGCGCTTAGTAACCCAACATCAGGAACTTTTCCTAGAATTATGGAGCTAAATCATGAAGATCAAGGAAAAGAACAAATCAAAGTGATACAATTACGAAGTGGAAAAGAATTGAATATAAGAGTACAAAAAGAAATATAAATTGAAAAGAGAAAGTGGATACTGACAAAGAAAAGGATCATGACTACCCAGATTTAAAATATCCACTTACACCAATGAAAATTACTATGGGAAAACCTCCACCACCGTTTCCTCAAAGATTGAAGCAACACAAATTGAATAAATTTTTTTTAAAATTTTTAGAAATTCTTAAGAAGTTAAGTGTAAATGTTCCCTTTGTAGAAGCTTTAGAGCAAATACCCAGTTATGTGAAATTTATGAAAGACATTCTGAACAAGAAAAGTAAGTTCACTGATAATGTAACTCTAGCACTTAGCGAAGAGTGTAGTGCAATTGTTTAGAAAACGCTTCCTGAAAGATTAAAAGATCCTGATAGTTTCACTATACCGTGTGCCATTGGTGAAAAATTTTATGGAAGAGCATTATGTGATTTGGAAGCCAGCATTAATCTTATGCCTCTATCAATTTTCAAAAGATTAGGATTAGGAGAAGTCTCACCTACCTATAACTCGTTAGTTAGCGCATCGTTCAGTTACTTATCGTGAGGGAGTTATAGAAGATGTGTTAGTAAAAGTTGATAAATTTTAATTAGCAGACCGATCAGTTACATATCCTAAGGGAGTTATAGAAGATGTGTTAGTAAAAGTGACCTCTATCAATTTTCAAAAGATTAGGATTAGGAGAAGTCTCACCTACTTCTATAACTCTTCACTATATCAATTTTCAAAAGATTAGGATTAGGAGAAGTCTCACCTACTTCTGTAACTCTTCAGTTATCGGATCGATCAGTTACATATCCTAAGGGAGTTATAGAAGACGTGTTAGTAAAAGTTGACAAATCTTAGGAGAAGTCTCACCTACTTCTGTAACTCTTCAATTAGCAGATCGATCAGTTACATATCCTTAGAAGACGTGTTAGTAAAAGTTGACAAATTTATCTTTCCGGTGGATTTTATTGTCTTAGATATGATTCTTCAATTAGCAGATCGATCAGTTACATATCCTAAGGGAGTTATAGAAGATGTGTTAGTAAGGATAAATTATCGTTCAGTTACATATCCTAAGGGAGTTATAAAAGATGTGTTAGTAAAAGTTGATAAATTTATCTTGTTCAGTTACATATCCTAAGGGAGTTATAGAAGATGTGTTAGTAAAAGTGAACAAATTTATCTTTCATTTACTTACATATCCTAAGAGAGTTATAAGAGATGTGTTAATTAGAGTTGATAAGTTTAACTTCCCTGTGCATTTCATTGTTTTAGATATGGAGGAAGATAAGGAAATACTTATTATTTTAGGGAGACCATTTTTAGCTACTGTAAAAGCTATGATAGATGCTCAAAAAAGAGAATTAACAACGAGAGTTAACAATCATGAAGTGACTTTTAACATTACAAAATCTATGAAATACCGTGCTGTTGAAAGAGATAATGAATGTTTTCGCATGGAAATTAGTGAACATCTATTGAATGAAAATTTTAAAGAACATTTTGAAGAGAAAGAATAATTTGAAGAGAGTGATGAAGTTATTTTGGATGAATTAGAAAATGAAGAGGGAAATATTTGAGATGCTGGATATTATATAAAATGCTGATAAGAATCTATTTCTGTCAATTATAAAACCACCTGAATTTTAGTTGAAAATATTGCATAACCACTTGAAGTATGTGTTTCTAGGATACTTATCTACATTACTTGTTATTATATCTTCAGAATTAAATGATTTGCAAGAGCAAAGACTGTTTGATAAATTAAAAAGATATAAGAAAACTTTTGGTTGGATCTTAGTTGATATTAAGGGAATCACTCCTTCGATCTGTATGCGCAGAATTATATTAGATGAACAATATAAACCAATAGTTGATCCATAAGGAGATAAAATTCAATGATGAAAGAAGTAGTTAAAAAGAAAATTTTGAAATGGTTAGACACTGGAATTACATATCCTATTTCAGGTAGTGCATAGGTAAGTCCATTTAGTTGTGTTTCTAAGAAAGGAGGACTGACTCTTGAAACAAAAGAAAATAATGAATTAATACATATCAGACAAGTTACTAGGTGGCGTATTTGCATTGATTATAGAAAATTGAACACTACCACCAGAAAAAATCACTTCCCTTTACCCTTTTTAGACCAAATAGTAGATAGACTTGTTGGGCAAAAATATTTTTATTTTTTAGGTGGATATATCGGTTACCATCAGATTCCTATTGCTCCTAAGGATCAAGAAAAAACAACTTTTACTAGTCCTTTTGGAACTTTTGCTTTTCGAAGAATGTTTTTTCGATTATGTAATGCACCTGTAACATTTTAGAGATGTATAATGTCTATATTTAGTAAGTTAATTGATGATGGATTGGAAGTATTTATGGGTGATTTCTCTGTATTTGGAACATCATTTGTCGCATGCTTAAATTATCTTGAAAAAGTCTTATAGTTATGCGAAAGAACTAATTTTGTTCTAAATTGGGAGAAATGTCAATTTATGGTTGCACGTGGAATTATATTAGGGCATAAAATTTATGAAGATGGTATGGAAACAGACCCTACAAAAATTCATGTTATAGTTAAACTAACACCTCCTACTAATGTAAGGGATGTTAGGTGTTTTTTTGGACATATTGGTTTTTACAGGCGTTTTATTAAAGATTTTTCAAAAATTACTAAACCTCTACAGGGACATGTTGGTTTTTACAGGCATTTTATTAAAGATTTCTCAAAAGTTACTAAACCTCTATGCCAACTTAGATTTTACAGGCGTTTTATTAAAGATTTTTCAAAAATTACCAAACCTCTATGCCAACTTTTAGAAATCTGAATTTACTAAAAGCTATTTAAGTGCCTTTGAGTTATTAATGAAAAATTAATCACAACCCCTATTATAGTTTCACCTAATTGGGTGAAGCCATTTAAATTGATGTGTGATGCTAGTGATTATGTTATTGGAGCTATCCTTGGACAAGGGTGTGAAAAGATTTTTAAAGTTATGTACTATGCTAGTAAAACTCTTAATGATGCTCAAATTAACTAT
>JXCR01137092.1:0-22127 GCA_002079205.1 Phalaenopsis hybrid cultivar
CGCCTGACCACTACCATCGCCTGTGTCGCCGCCCAATGCCCACATGTAATCCTTTTTTCGTTCATGTTGTATGGAGCAAGAAATACATCTTATACGCCATAGGCAGCAAAAGTAAATATTAGAACACGTGAACTCAGCTGTTTTATCAAAATTATAATTTTTCTTTAAAAAATTAAAAATACATAATCAAATATATTTTATAGTTTAATATTTTAAAAATATGTAAATCAAAATAGTAATAGATATATATTCTAAATACATAAAAAAAAATTTAAACAAAAACAAATCAGATTAAAAATATAAATTAAAATTAAAATTAAAAAAAGAAAATAATAAAAAAAAGTTAATACAAAGTTGATAATTTTTTAATTAATATGTAACAGTTATTAATCATGCCTATATCATTATAATTATTTAATATGTCAATCATCATTTAGATTTTAAATTTTAATTTCAATCTACTAAATTTTTATTTATGAGAGCTTGCTTCAAAAAGAACTAAAATTTTCGGTTATTATAATATAAAATTTTAAAATTAATTGGTGAAAGCGTAATATTTAAATTTTGGATGGCTTATACGTAATATTAAATTAATTGAAATTTACAAACTTATTTTCACTTCCCCTCCCCTCCCAAAAATATTACATCAGGACTCCTAACGTAGAACTAAGTTCAGATTGGAATATTTGGTTGTGTTACGAGAATATTTCATCTGCGTTATTTATAAAAATGACGTGTTATTCGAGTATTATATGGTGTTATTCGATTATTTTGCGGTGTTATTGGAATATTCCATCGTGTTACTTGATTTGAGACTATTTTATTCGGCATATTCCCCATGTTATTTCAATTTCCACTATATTATTAGAATAACACAACCCCAAATCAATGAATATAAGGAAATATTCTAACAACACTTCAGTCCCAAATCAAGTAACGCGATGAAAAATTCCAATAACACTTCAAAATAATATAATATTCAAATAATAGATTATTTTTATAAAGAACCGAATATTCAAATACAAACGGTAGACCTAAGTCAGGAGTCCTGATTTACTATTTTTCCTTGAAAAATAAAACCATCGGCCAAATAGTCCCCTTCNAAAAGCTAAAAATGATTTTGTTGGCATCTAGATCACTAAAATTAAGAGTTTATAAGATTACACTTCTCTTTAGTCAAAGTGGGGCGAGCTGTCATGAATGGACTCAACAAATCTAGTCTACTCGAGCTACCTCCTGTCTCGTGTCGCACTTAGGAGGAAAGGAACAAGAGTCTTGTTGCCATCACTTTTGGCGAGTACTCGTTTAAATGACATTTATTTTGGGAAATTTGGGATAAACTTCGAATAATCCATTTGTTTAGTAAGTTGTTCATCACAAAATGTCTATATTAAGTAGGTGAGTTGAACCATGTAAAAATCTTGACATTTATGGTGTCTCTTAGTAGAAATAGATATGTGTTGAGACATTTTGATATTATCCCAAGAATTTGATTTGCTAAATTAAAAGTAATCACCTCTAAATGCGCTTGTGAGCTCAAATTTTATGATGTGTTGTGTTTGAATCATCAAACAAAGATGTTGCCAGAGGTTGAGCGATTATGATTTGATGACGAATGTTGAGTGGAGATGATTAGGCAACTGAGGTGGTTGGCAGTGGAGGTGTGGAGGTCGAGTGGCAACTATTCAAAAACATAGATTAGATAACACCAATCTGACAATCAAACAACAGTGTTATGATGATGACAATTAGGCCTCGGTGGTTTAACACAAAGGTCAGGTGGGGCTTTAGAATTCTTCAAACCCTTGAGCTGCAACTCTCATCCTCTTTTGATCATAAACGCAATTCATGATGGAGTAACTACTGTTGATATTGATAACACTAATAACAAATATATGCAGCAAAAAAGATATCAAACACGCCACAAATGATTACAATGATTATTTTTCCTATTTTCACCTAAAGACTTGATGATGTCCTTCTCCTATATCCTACCATCATGCTAGTATAACGTATCAGAGAACTAACCTTGATTTACAAAAGCCATCCTATACTTATAAACATCTCTATTAACAAAAATATTTTGAATCTTAATGTCCCTAATGACATTTGTGATTGTTGAAGTTGTATGTAAAACCAATTGTATACTTTGGTGGAAAAATATAATTTTTGAAAGTTAGTGGTTTCTTCATTTGAAAAAAAAAAACTATATAATAATTTTCTTATAACTACCACATTTTGGAAGAAATGATTCTGAAAGGCACCCAGCCACAAACTTTTTAAAAGCTAACAATAGTCTGCAACTAAAACTTGTATAAAACTTAGTACAAACGCAGCCTAAACTAACTCGTCTTTCCATATAATTTGAAGAATTTCTATAATCCAACTGGCTCATTAAACAAAAAATACCAACATATGTATCAAGCAAAAACCCATTGGACAGGGAGACAATTAAATCCCTTCATTAAATCTAAAAAGCATCAAACAAGCTACAAAACTAAAAAAGCATTTTCCATACAAACCAACCAGTATCATGGAATCTAACAATCCCTTACAAGTTACAACATAAACTTAAGAATACTAAACTTAACTTTATTCAGGTCTAATTCAGTTTAAGATGCCATCCTATATCACACACCAAAGAAACATAAATCCAGTTGGAAGTACACATGCAGAATCTGGAACCATAGGTTTTTTTTTTCCTCTTATAACCACTCATATAACAACTGCAAACATCACTACTGTACATGAAATTAACAATAAATGTCAATTTTTTCATACTCTATATAAAGTATGAACACAATTGTAGATTATAATGAGCAAATTTAAGATTTTGCCTTGTGATTACAAACTGGAGGTAGATCTTGGTAAGGTGCCAAAGAATAGCGAGGATTGTGCCTCTTTGAAGACCTCATGGGGTTGGGAACCTTCGCCGGTTCGAGCTGCTTTAACGTCATCGAATTCTTCGTATCTTGCAATTTTTCTAACCCTTTTAAAACCTCGCGCATGCGTGGACGAAGCTTCCCATCATCGTTGAGGCACTGTAAGGCTATAGAGGCAACTAAGTCAGCCGATTTTTTGGGATATCTGCCCTCCAGCTTGGGGTCCATTATTAGGAACAAAGTTCTCTTTTTGGTGAGATATGGTTTCGCCCACTTGACAAGGTTTTGCTCCATGCTTGGCTTTCTTCTATCTATGGCGCGACGGCCAGAGAGAAGCTCAAGCAACACAACTCCAAAGCTGTATACATCGGCTTTTACAGACAAACGGCCTATACGAGTAGAAGCGATGTTATAAGGTATTGTAGGATGTAAAAAAGTTAGATGTGAAAGCGAGTGTAATAAAAGAGAAATATTTTAAGAGAGGACAGATAAATATCAATGTCTGAGTTTAAGAAAGATAAGTTTTAAATTGTTGAATTGAAACCCAATCTACAAATTTTACAAAAAATTTAAAATTTTCTAGTTGTATGAGTTCTTTCCAAATAAAGGGAAACAATTGTAATTAACAAATAATGAATGATTTTTTTTATCTTCACTTTTGGCAAATTTAATTGCAACCCCACACAAGCATCCATATGCGCAGGATTTGAACACATGATTAGGGTTGTCAATTCTAGTTGATGGGTTATTTGTTGGGGTCTGAAGCTGCCCTTTTATAATATAGGTCAAAATACTTGATCAAACCGCCTAACCCAGCAATCTATCCTATATTTATTATATGGATCATGTAACTTTTGGATTCAACATGACGCAATTAACCCATAGGCAACCCGTGTAACCCAAACCCAAATTATTATTGAGTCAATTTCAAAGTTATACCAGTCAACATGAATTTCACCCAACTAATAATGAGGTCTGCAATTGACTCAAACTCGACCTAAACTATAATCGGGTCAAACCGAACCCTTTTTTTTTAGTCAGTTCACCAATCGGGTCATTTTTTGACATCTCTAAATGGAATCTCCATGCCTGAAGCTAAATAACAATTAAATAACCTGTTGCAATGTATTCCGGGGCAGCATATCCCTGCGTGCCCATGATTCGGGTGGAAACATGAGTCTTATCACCCGTCGGACCAGCTTTTGCCAAGCCAAAATCGGAAAGTTTTGCATTGAAATCCTGCATTTATCAAAAAACAATATTAAATAGTAAAAAAAAAAAAAAAGATGCTAAGAAGAATGAATAAAGCTCTTTACACGATATACCGAGTCAAGAAGGATGTTAGATGCCTTGACATCTCTATAGATGACCTGACACTCTGCATCATGTAGAAATGAAAGCCCCCTTGCTGCTCCAATTGCAATTTTTACCCTTGTTTCCCAAGAAAGAGGTTGAGGACCCCCTTAAAAGGTTAAATAGAACCTTAATTTTGATCCAAAAATTAACTAAGAGAACATTAAACATCACACTGACCTCGTCTCATTGCAATTTTCTTTGCAACTCCAAATTAAGCTATAGATATGAATTGTTTACATTAGTTTCAGTGAATGATACTGAGTTTAGAAATTCAACTTTTCACTCACAATTAGCCTATTTTGTAAGAAACTTTAGCTTAATAAGCAGATAATTTTGAGGCTGATTTTGATTTGGATTCATTGATCCTTATAGTTTCCTCTGATTTTCATTAGAAAATTAGCATATATGATATCCAATTTTCAACATGAAAGCATCTTTAACAATAAGATTTAAGGTTCTATGAATGCATGGTAACAGTAGAGAAGAAATGAGGAAAACAATACACGCATTAAACTTCAATTATTGAACTAGTCTCTCATAAAAAAGTATGTGGTTTGATAGATTTTCATTATATTCTCTAAGACATAGATACTTCACGACTTTGGGCATATAAATTAATGCACAAACACCAAGAATTTTTACACGAACAATTAATAACTACTTATTTCTCATATTGCAACTCCCACTATAATGACAACAATAAAGTTTTACTATAAGCATTCAATGGGTGTCCCTCACTGCAATTTTCATCTCCCATCTATAAAATCATACTATATAAAATGTTTCTTCACCGTGGCATTAATCAAGCCCCACAACTTAAGAACAAATTAGAAAATGAAGCTTACGTCGAAAAAGATGATTTTCCAAGCTTCCTTTTGGCATAAATTCATAAACCAAAAGACGGTCATCGCCCTCAGAACAATAGCCAATAAGCTTAACCAAATTTGGATGATGCAGCTGACCAAGATAATTAACCTCTGCCTGGAAGCACATGACATAAGTGAGAATGATGAAATGACAATCCAAAGCATGGGAGTCATATTATAACCGATCCGAATAAACTTACCAACCATTCCCTGTGGCCCTGAAAACCCTCAGGCTTCAGCTTCTTAACTGCAACAACCATTCCGTATCCCGGCCTCGCAGCACAGAAGCTTAGCTCGTCGATCCACCCCTTGAAGACATACCCAAATCCTCCTTCCCCAATTAGACTCTCAGATCTGAAGTTTCTGGTTGCGTTTTTCAGTTCACTGAAGCTGAAGGCCTTCAGATGTGGGAATGGAAATATGGCAACATCAGGTTCCGGAATGGGAAGGCTTTCAGAAGCTCTCTTTTCGGTGTAAGTGGGTCTGATCAGAGTTGAAGGAGTTGAACATGCTGCAAAATCATTGCATCGATTACAAAATTAAAAGATGGAACCCTAAATTTATTTATGATTTCTACACAATTCTTCTTATGGTTATCTGTTTTAAATCTTTCTTGATCATGAGAAATTCTTAGATCTCTTTAAATGTTTTAACTAATGATCGTACTGAAGTAAGATTTATTAAAAAAAATTGTGGAATTTAAACTATCCAAAGTTCCATCATCCAATCTAAAATAAGGTCCAGAAAAAAATGAAGGAAAAAAAAAACCTCAGAAGATTAGGGCTCAGCTAACAAGAAACGAAAACAATCATCCAAACCTCACAAACCCTAAAAATTGACAACGAAAAGGAAGAAGAACTGCAATCGACACATGAGCTCGTAAAACTGGTAGAAACTAAAATCCCAATAATAAAAGAAGAAAGGGGAAGGAACTCACCATTAGGGTTGTGCGAAATACGAGCGCTGTCGATCCGTGATAAGAACTTCAAACAGTTCCCCATCAGCTCCCTTCTCCACCTCCTCAATTCCCCAAGTTCTCTCGAACTGAAACCCTATAAATAATAAAACTTTTGGCTCCAAAATTCACTTCTTTCAGCCATTCAAATCACTATCTTGTGGAAAATAGTGGAGTGGTAGCAGCCACAAGCGTGGTAGCAGCCACAAGCGATGCGATGCCAAGCGACGCTGCTACAGCTGTGTGGACAAAAAACAATGAGTATACTTCACGCAGTCAAGTTGTTCTCCAATTCATCATAACTGAAAAAACAATTTTTTAAAAGGACTGAAAAGTTGAAATTTGTCTTATTAGGTGAAGCAGAATTATACGACATCTGAGATGATAACAGAGACCACTCATCTTATCGTCCTTCAGTCACCATCCACGTGCTTCAGTGTCTTCGTAGAATTAAATTCTTAGGGCATTTTATTGTTAGACGTCTCTGCTCTGAGTTTTTCTGGTCCTCATCTTTATCATTTGTTCTTTGCTGTTGTTGAACTTTTCTGATGGATATGTGTGTTATTTATTTGCTTTGTTTGTTTTTTAAATTTCTTTATTTGGTGGGTTTGATTTTAGCTTGTTGTGTTATTCTTCATCTTCTTCTTCTTTTTTCATCTGTGATTGTTTTGGGTTGTTGTTTGGTGTCATTGGACTCTTATATTTTTGTTTCTCCTATTTAAATAAGGCTAGGCATGATCTTCATTTTTCGCATAGAAAATAACATAAAATACTAGGGCATTTGCATGCATAGGATATAATAAATTTTCACATTTGCTTGCTAGTACTTGTTTGCAAACACCTTCTTTGATGCACATTAGTTGGCTTGTATTTGATTCATCTATTAAGCAAACGAGTTAAATAAGAATAAATTTTTTTGGTGATATATAAATGAGGTGAATACGAGTAAAAGTTTGTCTGTTCGTATTCAATTTTATTTGACTTGAATTAATTAAAAAAGGATAAATAATATTAGTATATTATTTAAATTTTAAATTCTGCCGTGAATCTCGAGGTATGACACGGATCTTGAGGTGACTTTTTAAACAATAAATATTCAAATTTAGATAAAAGTCATCTAGAGCTCTCATTTCAATAAGTTTGCAATCAAACTGACCGGCTCAACGAGATGGACCCAGTGATATCAAAATTAATCCAATCCGAGTCAAATTAAGCTCAGAGCAAGTCACTAAATCAGTCTTAGAAGTTTTCTGGACATATTTAAAATGTCAAACAATTGTCAAATTTAGCAAGTCGATGGTCGATTCGAGAATCTCAACAAGACGAATCCAATGAGTATGCTCAATTCCGACACCGTTAAGACACTCAAATATATATCAAACGTCGTCTGATTGAAGAATGGTCTCCAAACCATTCAACCAAAATGATTAGTATTTCTGCATTAATTACACCTAAAACACTATAAATAAAGTTTCGTCTCACTCATAAGAGGGAAAAGAGTTTGAGATATGAGAAAGAGCTTGAAGCTTTGAGAAGGAATTGGAGTTTAGCACCACCACTGCAAACCGTTGTCATCCGTCACTTACCTCCGTCGACCACCTTCAACCGTTGTCGACTTTTGTCATTAGAGTTGTGCGAAATACGAGCGTTATCGATCCATTATAAGAACTTCAAACAGTTCCCCATGAGCCCCCATCTCCACCTTAATTCCCCAATATCCTCTTAACAAACCCTAAAAATAATAAAAGATTTGGCTCCAAAATTCAATTTTTTCAGCCATTCAAATCACTATATTGTGGAAAATACTGGAGTGGCAGCAACCACAAGCGATGTCAAGAGAACGCTGCTACAACTGTGTGGACCAAAACAAATTATACTTTACGCTGTCAAATTGTTCTCCAATTCATCATAAGGACTGAAAAGTTGAAATTTGTCTTATTAGCTGAATCAGAATTATACGACATCTGTGATCATCTTATCGTCCGTCAACATCCGCGTGCTTCAATGTCTTCATAGAATTAAATTCATAGTGCCATTCACTGTTAGACGTCTTTGCTCTGAGTTTTTCTGGTCCTCTATCTTTATCATTTGTCTTTGTTGTTGTTGATCTTTTCTGGAGATATGTCTGTTATTTATTTGTATTGTTTGTTTTTTAAATTTCTTCAGTTGGTGGGTTTGATTTTAGCTTGTTGTGTTATTCTTGTTTTACTTTTCTTCTTTTTTCTATTGATTGTTTTGGGTTGTTTGGTGTTATTGGACTCTTATATTCTTATTTTTGTTTAAGTAAAGTTAGGCATCATCTTCACTTTTGGCACAAAAAATAACATAAAATTTTAGGGTATTGGCATACATAGGACATAATAAATTTTCATGTTTGCTTGCTAGTACTTGTTTGCCAACATCTTATGTATTGTACATTAGTTAGCTTGTGTTTGATTCGGCTATTAAGCAAACGAGTCAGGCAAGGATATATTTTTTTAGTCTAATTAATAAATGTGGAGAGTACAAACAAAAGTTTTTTCGTTCGTGTTCAATTTCATTTAACTTAAATTAATTAAATAATGATAAATATTATTAGTATAATATTTATATATTAATTTTTTTTATTGTACTTAAAATTGATAGGACTCCAATAAATTTTCATCATCTGTCATGAATATCGAGGAATGGAATGGATCTCGGGGTTACCTTTTTAGCAAAAATGATTCAAAACTCAATAAAAAGTCATCCAGAGCTCTTATTTTAGTAAACTTATAGTCAAATTGATTGGCTCAATGAGACTTATCTAATGATATCAAAATGAGTCCAATTCGAGTCAAATCAAGTTTATATCAAGTTATTAAACCACCCTTGAAAGTTTTTCGTACATATTTTGAATGTTTCATGAATTTCAAATCTAGTAAACTTATAGTCAAATTAAATATCTTGATAAAACAAATCCAATGAGCCCAATAATGCTTAATTCAAACAATATTAAGACACTCATATGTTCATCAAACGTCGTTTAATTGAATTAAGCTCTTCAGACCATTCCATTAAAGTGATTCATTTTTCTGCATTAATTGCACCCAGAAAACTATAAATAAGACCCCGTCTCACTCATAAGGAGGGAGAGTTTGAGATCTAAGGAAGAGCTTAAAGCTTTGAGGAGTTAAAGTTCAACACCACCACCGCCGACCGTCGTTGACCATTACTACCTTCAACGACCACCGCCGACCGTCGTCGATTTTCATCGATCGTCGTTGTCTGCCATTGACCATCATCTCCCAACATTGTCCTCCATCGAGCACCTCCAACCTTCATTATCACCACCAAACTTTGTCAACTACCGTCAATCGCCGTAGACCGCCAACAACCAGACATCACTAATTGTTTTCAGTCGTCGTTCGTTCCTAACAACAAATTCATCAACATGTCGATATTGTGACATTGGAAACCCACTAACTCTTTCACATTCGTGGAACAAGTGTTTGTAACTGTATTCATATTTTTATAATGAAACTCTGCAACTGGGCATACCCCATGATTTTTTACTTTTCGAGTTTTCCTTGTCAAAACTTGTTGTGTTAAGTAAAATATGAATTTAATACTTTTTTATTAATGATATAATTTCTAAGTGTATAAAAAATTAATTTAATTTCTTATTTCTAATAATACTTATAAAAAATTAATTAATTTAATTTCATCCAACTAATTATTTTAATAACCTCCATCAATAAATAATTGTTTGGTATTAATTTCTATTTTCTTAATTTTTGTTTATGAAAATAAAAAACATAAAATAAACCAAAAAATAAAGTTTATTTATTTGTTTTATGTTTTTAAAACATATAAGCCTCATTTTCAAAAAAGAAATTGTATTTTTTTTGTTTTAAAAATATGTTTTTGGGAGCATTACCCGTGCGTCTGTTGGCCACCGCTAGGCTCCTGACCACTACCATCGCCCGCACCCGATTGCTCGCATGTGTCGCTGTCCGGGGCCCACATGTAATCCTTTTTTCCTTTATGCCGTATGGAGCAAAAAATACATTGTATACGCCATAGGCAGCAGAGGTAAATATTAGAACACGTGAACTCAAATGTTTTATCAAAATTATAATTTTTCTTTAAAAAATAAAAATATATATAATCAAATATATTTTATATTTTAATATTTTTAAAAATATGTAAATTATAATAGTAATAGATACATATTCTAAATACATATAAAAAAAATTAAACAAAAACAAATCAGATTAAAAATTAAAATTAAAAACAGAAAATAATAAAAAAAAATTAATACATAAGTTGATAAATTTTTAATTAATATGTAACAGTTATTAATCATGTCTATATCATTATAATTATTTAATATGTCAATCATCATTTAGATTTTAAATTTTAATTTCAATATGCTAAATTTTTATTTATGAGAGCTTGCTTAAAAAATAACTAAAAATTTCGGTTATTATAATATAAAATTTTAAAATTAATTTGTGAAAGAGTAATATTGAAATTTTGGATGGCTTATACTTAATATTAAATTAATTGAAATTTACAAACTTATTTTCACTTCCCCTCCCCTCGGAAAAATATTACATCAGGATTCCTAACGTAGAACTAAGTTCAAATTGAAATATTTGATTGTATTAGAAAATATTTCATCTGTGTTATTTGTAAAAATGATGTGTTATTCGAGTATTATATGGTGTTATTCGATTATTTTGCGGTGTTATTGGAATATTTAATCGCGTTACTTGATTTGGGACTATGTTATTTGGCATATTCCCTGTGTTATTTCAATTTTCATTATGTTATTAAAATAACACAGCCTCAAATCAAGTAATGCAGAGGAATATTCTAATAACAGTTTAGCCCCAAATCAAGTAACGCGGTGAAATATTTCAATAATACTTCAAAATAATCGAATAACATCATATAATATTTAAATAACACATTAATTTTATAAATAATATAGATAAAATATTCTCGTAACACAACACAACCGAATATTCAAATCCGAACATTAGGTGGATATAGAGGAGTCCTGATTTACTATTTTTCCTCGAAAAATAAAACCCTCGGCCAAATCGTCCCCTTCTCTTCTTCCTTCTCCCGATCTCTCAATCTCGACCGAAACCCTAGCGATGCAGTGACGACTAGAGCTGGCCGGGAAGACATAGAAGGAATCTTAGCGTACAAAGCATTCAGAAACTCTCATATTTCTCCTCCTTTTGCTACGCTCCTAATCGAAACCATTAAGGTAACCTTCGTCTCTCTTCCCCTTCCTCCCACCCCCTTTTCACGCTCCACCTCTTCTAAATCCTGTAAATCCGTCTTCCAAAAGGATTCATTAAATCCCATATTTAACGCAAAACGGAGGAGGAGCGGGATTTAAGATAGTGTAGTGCTTTGTCAGGATCTCATGGGGGACATGAGTATGGAGGAGATGTCCCTCCCGGCGCTTTTCGAGTTCGCCAGAAAAATATATACCGCGGCTTCCGATTCTTCTGTGGATCAGGTATGGATACTTTCGTAATTTTACCAAATTTTGTCGGAATACTGAGAACCAGTTTATGTAGCTGTACTGCTAATCTAGACATTGAGTGTTCACTGCTCTTGCCCTAGGAACAACTGAGAAAGGGAATTGAGGCGCTGCTTAGTTGTGATGAGATGGTTAGCAAGCTCGGATTGTTTTCGTCTAACGAGACCGTGGATGATGTTAGCACCACGAATTTGAAATATATATTGGTATGTGTAACTTTTTAAGTTTTGTTCTTTGAGTTTAGTGGCAAGATCATGATTGTCTTCTTGTTTATTGATTCTTATATGCGGCTGATTTGCTGACAAATTTCCAACCGATTAATCTACCCAAAAAAGGAGGTTATTTTCGTATATGGCGATTGACGGCATATTTGTCAAATAACCATTTATAAGCCCCTAAGAGCGTCATAATGCTTTGTCATTAAATACAATGGCAAGTAATATCTCTGTATATTGCTTAAAATGCACAAATTTTTACTTCGTCTCTCAAGTTAGGTCTTTCATCCTTCTCTAGAAGATCAAAAGAATGACCTAGAAATATCTCGCTTGGTATTGATTTTCTCCAACAAGTTGAGTTAAATGGAGTTAGGGAGGGTGAAAATGAAGCAACAACTAGTAAAGGAGGAGATTGCCTTATCTGAGGATTTGATTAATAATCAACATTATTTTGAAAACAATGACAGTATCAAGAACAATACAAGCAAAGGGGGAAAATGGAAAAATTAGAACTAGGAGGCAAAATAATAAAAATGCCCTAAAAATGATGTATGTCTTCTCAAGATGAAACATTCTGTTTTTCTAATTTGTATCACTATATCTCCAGTAGAAAGTTGGAACATCATAAATATTCTTCTCTTTTTGTTAATTAGTCTCATTAATATACATTGTATCCCTTCAAAACGTTTTCTCAATATTTCATTAAAATCTCCTAAAAAACTTAGGATGTATGTTCTCATCAAATTGTGGAATATTTTTCCAACAACAACAAACCTTTTTTCCACTAAGTGTGGTCAGCTGTATGGATCCTTTTTCTCCATTGTGTCTATTGAGTGACACATTTTCATTTAATTCTAATATATTAATATTATTTTTTTTACAAGGAATATTCTTTCTAATATATTAATATTATTTTTTTTACAAGGAATATTTTTTCCAAAAAAAAGGGTTCACGTAATATTTTCTTAAATAAAGCCTCATCATCATATATTTGTTGACAAATACATTAAAAAGTAAAAGACATTTCATATGCCATTATTTTTGGAATATATTTCCACAAAAAGGGTTCACGTAATGGTTTCTTAAACAAAGCCTCAGCATCATATATTTGTTAGCACATATATTAAAGATAAAAGATATGCCCCATGCCAGTATTTTATGTCATTGTTCTACAAGCATAGAAAAAATAAGAAGTTGATAAATGACATCTTATTAATGATAATCTTTATTGTTATGCATGACTATATAACAACTTATTCATCATCAAGAAGTATCTCTATCAATATCATCATGATGATTGTTTGAGCAATCTTGGGATACTGTATGTAGCTGCTTGAATCAAGCAAGGGTGGCAGGAGTTGACAACCTCCATCCATGCTTAAAAGGCACTTTGGTTCTCAATGGTCCTTGTTCGCCATTATATCAATTATTAATATACCTTAACAATATCAACTTTATGTCATCCAAATTATTGCAAGCCAATAATAAAATTGTTACATTCAATAAATCCCCCTTATAGAGATATCCAATATGAACATCTAAGTCCCTTTTTCCATACACTTACTGCTTCTAAAATAATATAGCTCATTAGGATTTACATACCAAAATGTATCTTATTTTATCAATATAATTATGTATTTTATTGAATGAATTGTACATAAAATGCACCATATTCCATATATCACAATATTTTCCAATCTAGTGACATCCTTGATTAAATCTTCCATATTTTTTTCACATTTTCTGACTTTGGAAATACATATTTTCATGCATATGTTTTGATGAGTATTTGACACAAGTATTATACAAGCAAATATAAAATTGTAGGTTCAACATATTTAAATACTTAAGAATTTTTATGCCACATCTGCTAAGTGATTCAATGTCTACTCTTAAGTATTATGTGATATATTCTTCTCCTTGAGCCATTCAATATGCCTACTTGTTTCTTTCTTCTACACCACAACGTTGTTCTTCAATTACTCATTTTTGACAAACCAATTAGATAATAATTTATTCAAGTAAGCTCTTAATAGGGAATATGATTAAGGTTAAATTGCAGAACAGCCCTTGCAGAACAGCCCTTGAGTAGAAAGCAAATGAGATAAGAAAGGGAATAATTGAATATCAAGTTCTAGTCAGCATTGTTAAATAAGCAAAGAAGCGCATGTTTCCCGAGTCGTATGATCATATGATTTGTTGCAGAGAACTTTACCTGATACTATGGCACACATTGGAGAGATCCAAATTTGCATTTTAGCGATAGCGCGCATATTGTGATTGTTTCCCAAAGCACGTTGTGTAGCTTTTCCTAGCTGAGCTCTATTTTGCTTCATTTTCATTTCACCAGAGGCACGGTTTTGAGGTTTTATTAAAATGAAACGATAGAAGATCCTTTAGAATCCTTAGCTTGCCCAATTCCTGTGCTCAATATCACACTCTTGGCTCTCTACTTTTCCCTCTTCTATTCTCTCTACTGTTTTTTCCTTCCTGAAAAAGGTTACCAAAGATTTAGAGTTTATTTTTGTTCAAGCTATTTTTATCATCTTTATTTTTGTTGTTATAAAGGATTTCTTCTATAATCACTATTTTCACCCTTATGCTTATCTCATTCTTGCATGATTTGTTTTTATCATCTCATAGCTCTCTACTTTTCCCTCTTCTATGCTCTCTAGTGTTTTTTCCTTCCTGAAAAAGTTTTCCAAAGATTTAAAGTTTATTTTTGTTGAAGTTTTTTTATCATCATTATTTTTAATGTTATAAGGCATTTCTTCTCTAATCACTGTTTTCACCTGCTTGCTCTTCTCATTCTTGCATGATTTGTTTTTATCATCTCATAGCTCTCTACTTTTCCCTCTTCTATGCTCTCTAGTGTTTTTTCCTTCCTGAAAAAGGTTACCAAAGATTTAGAGTTTATTTTTGTTGAAGTTATTTTTATCATCTTTATTTTTATTGTTATAAAGCATTTCTTCTCTAATCACTATTTTTACCTGCATGCTCTTCTCATTCTTGCATGATTTCTTTTAGTGATTTTTCTTGTTTCTATTTGTTTTTTGTTTCACCATATTTTGTAGAAGGGAAATGCAATATTGTTTTTTCTTAAAATATTTCTTTGGCCTCTCATACAACATGTTTCTCTGTGAAATAGATATCTAACTTTCGTTCTTTAATTTAAAATAATTAAGCACGTTTTGGAGAGAAATGAGATGCAAAGGTGTCATTTTTAACATTTTTGAATGTTCTTGTGTTCTTTATATTCCTATTTGTTCTTTTCACTTTTTCTCGGCGTTGTTTCTGTTATGCTTGTGTTTCTCTGCCTAAAACCAGTTGCATTTCTAGTTGTCCTTATGTTTTTGCCTTGCCTTGGTTTGTCAGCTAGTCCAATGACAAGTTTTATTTGATGTTATTTTTCTAATATTTAATTGCTTCGTTTTCTTCATTTTCATTTTGACAGTTAATTTTTTGTAATAATGAGAGAGTGACGATTTTTCTAAAGAATGTATAACTACGTTTGCAAATGTATTCTTTTTTGTGCTTTGATGTTCGAAGTCTTACAATCTGTTCGGATTTATTACCACTTTCTATTCTATATTCGCATTCAACATATCATCTTATCCGGGATAATTGTGACCACATGGTTAAGGCGCTGNCTTCTATTTGTTTTTTGTTTCGCCATATTTTGTAGAAGGGAAATGCAATATTGTTTTTTCTTAAAATATTTCTTTGGCCTCTTATACAACATGTTTCTCTGTGAAATAGATATCTAACTTTCGTTCCTTAATTTAAAATAATTAAGCACGTTTGAGATGCAAAGGTGTCATTTTTAACATTTTTGAATGTTCTTGTGTTCTTTCTATTCATGTTTGTTCTTTTCACTTTTTCTCGGCGTTGTTTCTGTTATGCTTGTGTTTCTCGGCGCTGTTTCTGTTATGCTTGTGTTTCTCTGCCTTCAACCAATTGCATTTCTAGTTGTCCTTATGTTTTTCCCTTGCCTTGGTTTGTCAGCTAGTCCAATGACAAGTTTTTATTTGATGTTATTATTCTAATATTTAATTGCTTCGTTTTCTTCAGTTTCATTTTGACAGTTAATTTTTTCTAATAATGAGAGAGTGACGATTTTTCTAAAGAATGTATAACTACTTTTGCAAATGTAGTCTTTTTTGTGCTTTAATGGTCAGTCTTACAATCTGTTCGGATTTATTACCTCTTTCTATTCTATATTCGCATTCAACATATCATCTTATCCGGGATAATTGTGACCACATGGTTAAGGCGCTGATGCATCCATCTACAATAAAGAGGGTTAGCCGTGCTAAAATTGGGATTTTGCTTTAAAATTCATTGCTTAATTATTATGATGCCCTTATTAATTAATGCTTTTACCCCTCTCATATTCTTTGCTTTTCATTATTTGGCCTCCTTCCAATGAATTCATGCACCTTCTCTCTCCCACTCCCCAAAAAAATGCAACAATGCTATGATTTTTCCCTCTCCCACTCTCTCCTGAAAGTAAATGCATTATCTCCTCTTGACTTAAAATTGCAGCAATGCTAGCTTTGCTTTATTCTAGTACATAGATTATGTATTAATTTTTATCNATTCTTTGCTTTTCATTATTTGGCCTCCTTCCAATGATTTCATGCACCTTCTCTCTCCCACTCCCCACAAAAATGCAACAATGCTATGCTTTTTCCCTCTCCCACTCTCTCCTGAAAGTAAATGCATTATCTTCTCTTGACTTAAAATTGCAGCAATGCTAGCTTTGCTTTATTCTAGTACATAGATTATGTATTAATTTTTATCTTGTACCAGCTAACTAGGAGTCTTGGCTCTGCCACTGCCCTCTTCTTTTTAGTTATTTTTCCCAAATTGTTTCCTTGATGGCCATGCATCATCTATTCTTCTATGGTGTAAATTTGATTGTAGGAGGTAGCATCTGTGTTTGGATACTGAAATATAAATTTTAATACCTATGCTATTAACTGCCATTTATTTGATGTATTATTTACTGATGGATTGCACCTTCAATGCCAGGTCCCTTTTTATCTCGGAGAGTTGACAGAAAAACTTGCAAAAGATGACAGGATTGAGATTATTAGGAGGTCTTATGCTCAGTTCAAGGTTAATCCTATTAATATATTTTTTTTAATTATATGTGGGTGGAACCTGAATGTTAGAACTGTACTTGCTTGTCAGGACACACAAGAATGAGCTTTTTTATGATTTTTTTTTCTTTCTTCCCATTCATTTTCTTATATCAGTTTATTACCTATATAATTCTAGGAATTTATTTCAATTTGTGAGGCCCTTGAACTTGTCCCTGAAGAGGAGATTGTATCTTCTAAGACAGGCGGTACGGATTTGGCAGCGGCAAGGGCCAAAAAGGTATCCATTATTGTCTTTATGTCCTTGCTATGTAAAAATGCCAGTGATCTGAGTAGCTACTTTAATTGATTAGTGAGCTTGTTTGCTCATCACTTAGGCTCTCCCTGTCTCGCCTCTTTCCAGAATTTGCCAGCTGGTTTCAACATAATTTATTGATTAAGTTGTTTTAGTATAGCCAGAGCTTATTTTTTATTACTATAGTTTAAAATTGATCAATTAGATTTGTGGAGATTGTTTCAATATAAAATGACTTCAGATTTCTCCCTATTCATTTTCCTCTTCAAGCTGAGGATGAGGGAAACAGAAAAACATTTCATGACAATCATAAACTGATATACTGTGCCTTTCCTGACATCATTAATGACCTCTCTGTAATTTGTGCCATTTGATATTGTTTTTAGGCAAGATTCCACTCAAAGGTTTAAAGTCAACTACATGTTTTGTTGAAATGGCCATTCATAACAACAGAATGCTAAAACTAATTTTATCTAATTTCTGGGTGTATTTTGGAACTATTGGAAGGAATCATTCAAGTTTGTGTGGTAATGCTGCCATCATGATCTAAAGTTAAAGCATGCAATGGCAAATCTAGCAAATTTATTTATTTTATTTGAGTGAGATTTATCAGGATTAGGGGTGCAAACGAGTCAAGTCGAGCTTGAGTTACCCTCGGCTTTAGCTTGAGCTCGATTAATTTTATCGAACTCGAGCTTAAGTCTACGAGTTTGAGCCGGCTCATGAGCTGGCTTGTTTATCATAAANTAAGTTAAAGCATGCAATGGCAAATCTAGCAAATTTATTTATTTTATTTGAGTGAGATTTGTCAGGATTAGGGGTGCAAATGAGTCGAGTCGAGCTTGAGCCACCCTTGGCTTTAGCTTGAGCATAATTAATTTTATCGAACTCGAGCTTAAGTCTACTAGTTTGAGTCGGCTCATGAGCTGGTTGGTTTATCATAAAAGAGAGAATATAATATTAATTTAGGGTAGTGTTGTAATAAAATGACATAAAGAGTGAGCAATTAGGAGATAAATANCTGCAATAAATAAGTCCTATTATGTAGGAGTAGGTGAGATATATCCTAACGGTAATCTTGTAAAGTAACAATTTAATCATTTAATTGAACCCCTCTTATTGTTGATCTTGGTATACCTTTCAGTCGCATAGTACCACTCTGTATCATGGTTGTCCACTATTCTTTCATTCAATTTTAAAATTAGATTCTCTTATATTTTTGTGTGCTGTAAATATTTAGGAAGAGAATGAAAGTATCTCATCCAAGAATCTCAAATTTTTTGAATGAGATGTTTTTCTTCGATTTTTAGTTTTTAAATATCATGAATAGAAGATGACACCATTTTAAAATAATGTTGGGTTTTTTACCTTTATAGTACCCAAAACATAAGAAATTACATATTCCTGACTCTAAACATTAAAATTACCTATTTCACACCCAAAATTGCCTAACAAGCACAAATACCGCACCCTGTTATCTCCCTTTTCTTTCCCTGTCAAATTTTCGTGCCATCCCCCGAAACCCTTCTGTGCCTTTTCATTGGCCCCTTGTCGCTCACTGCTCAGCCAATGGTTTCGCATGGGAATGAGCTTTCCACACCTTAGTTCCTCTTCTTTAGACTCAGTCCCTCGGCCACACTCCAATCTGCTCCAGCACAAGCTATTTCGTCAATGTCAAGGACTAGCAGTCTCCGTCCCCAGCTCGGCTGCAATTTTTACACTTGCTTCTCCAATCAGGTACTATAACTGTTTGCATCTATTCTTCCATTCATATATAGAACTTGTTTCGTTGAGATTTTCTGTGGATAAGACAAGATGAAATGTGATTTTTCTTGTTTGATGGAAGAGACGAAAATTGAAGAGCACAGCTTGTTTGCTACAAAAAAAAAAAAAAATTAGCTTCACCATATAAAATAGGATGTGGAAAGCTGCTGGTATAGTTGTTTCCGCATCACTGCTTTGGTTTTGAAAGTTGAGTGCCTGTATTTGATGACAATAATCTTTGTCAAATGTTTTAAGTTTAGGTTTCTGTTGTTTCTTCTGCTTTGTTTTTTTTGCTTCTTTATTGAGGGTCAAGGAAGAAAAACAGAGAGAGGGAGAGAGAGATTTTTACCTTTTGCTTGCTGAAGGAGAAATGTTTTCTATTTGGCTCTGAATTGCATCATCCTTCATTTATGTCGGATATGGAGAAGGGCTTAGGGGAGGCAATAAAGCCCAGTTTTGCATATACAGAACACAGGATTTGCATTCGACATCTTTGGAAATACTTAATTAAATATTGTCATTTCAATGAGAAACATAGGGTGCGAGAGTTGGTTTTGGTCCAGCAGCTAATACATATATTAGAACTAAGTTTGATCGCAATATGAATTAATTTATACTCTTTACAGACAGTTGTATTCTTATTTGTTGTTTTACCATATAAATGGTACATAAGGGCTTTTATGGTTGAGATAAAAATGATAACAACACAAATAACATAGTTGAATCGTTCAATGCATGGATTGGAGAATGTAGGAGTCGGCCAGTGGTTGATTTAGTGGCACCTTGAGGGCTATGCTTATGGAACGAAATTCTCAAAGGAAAGTAATAGCATCTAAGTGGCAAGGAGAGTTGGTTCCACTTGCTGAAGACTATATTACAGGATAACTACTAAGAACGATCAACTTACAATAAGAGAGTCAACACCACAAAAGACAGATTGTGGGTCATAGCGGAAGATATGAAGTAGATATACAAAGTAGAAGCTGCAGTTTTAGAGTATGACAAATGACTAAACTACCATGTGTTCATGTAGCAGCATTCTTTGGAAGTAAAGAACATCCTCTGTGGCATATGTGTGTTCATGAGAGTTACTATGTCCTTAGGTATAAAGTTCGTTACTATTACTTGATTCTTAGATTAAAATTTTCAATTTCTCTGAATTATAGATGCATGATGGCCTATGACAATCTGTATTCAAATCGGAAACATTCCTTGCACCAGGAAATTTCAGTATTGCATTCATTATTCCTGATTGTTTTTTCCAATGACAGATTGCTCGTTTCAAGCGTCAGAAAGCTGCTGATGCAAAACTTCAAGAAATCAAAGAAAGGAAGGAGAGACGAGGACGGTCATTGAGAGCTTCAGCTCTTTCCACCCCTATCGAGGCAGGGGAGGAAGATTTACTTGATGATGACGGTGAAGAAAGAGAGGTTGGTTTTAGATTTGAATTGTCAAATGTTTTTAATTCTTTACATTTTATTAACTTCTTAAATTAATTTTGTTGGTTCTATAAATTATGCATATATCATGGATGATGTTTTGTTGTAGTCTATTAATAACTAAGTTAAGATTATGAATTTTACTCAAAAGATTGAGGATCACTCAAGAATTAGATGCTGAACATTTAAGCTTGAAGTCAGAGAATATTGAATGGGCCAAAAAATGAGAATCTCAAATTTGACATGCTTTGAGAAGTTGCATATGCTTTATAAAGATATGATTATTAAATAAAAGTGAGTAAGCTCACTTTCAAACCTAAATCCACAACATGTTTGCTATATGAGGTCCTTAAGTGGGGTGCCCTACGTATAAGGTAGGATAATCTAAGCTCATAGGGAGCAAATGTCATGCCTACTTCTATAATCACTCTTAAATATCTCATTATAATAGGGACTGACACATGACCTCTGACCGGTTGAAAGGTAAGTTTATGACTGGGGCCTTCTAACTTGTTGATTTGTTGCAAACTGATGTCATTAAATCACAATAATAATCCAATCTCATTAGTACTTAAATTATTCAAATTTTCTGAGTGATAATCATAGAATATATTTGATAAGGCATGATATATGATATCTAAAACTGACTTAAAATTATTTTATTGAGCTGCATTTAGCTCAAGTTTATAAGGTTCTCTTTGGCAACACCACCCATGACTGTTGATAACGATTTTTTGGTTAGGTTGGGTTGATTACCCGCTTTAACCAAATGATGATTGAAAGGCTGAATTTTGATCAGGGTTGTGATCCATTCTTCCATCACTCGTTCTATGCTAATGACATAAATTTTAGGAATCCAAAATTGAAACCATAGCTACTAGATGCTTAGCACTTGTGGTCCACCTACTAATATTAGTCAATGTTCTCTTTTCCCACTAATCTTAGGCAATCTTCTCTTATCCCACTAATCTTAGNATACTAATATTTTTTTAAACTAGTCAGCTCACAAGCGAAAGAGTCTCGGAGCTAGCTTGAGGTTGGTTTTTTAGCTCATTGAGCTCAGTTCATAAGCCGAGCTCGAGCCGGCTCACGAGTCGGCTTGACTCACTTACACCCCTAGTCAGGACAACGAGAAGCAAAGAAACATATTGCTTTATTTGACTGAATCAAGTTCAAGTTTTAGTTGCTTATAGTAAACAATACATGTAGTAACAGTTTCATAAAATCTATTTATCAAACCAGTTAACAGCACATGCTATCATGCTACACTATTAAGCCAAATTAGATTTGTATTATGGAAATACTTGCACTGGATAGCATGACGATAAAACATATAAAATTATAGCAATTCGCTTTTGTCAATATACTAAATGACACAGCATGTTATGCCCGGTTTTATTGTATAAGATAGAGCTTTATAAGAAAGTTTGTTGTTATGCTACTCTGGATTAAAATGCAAGTATGTGTTTTCAAGATGGATCATTAAATGCTACTTTTATGATGCGAATCAACTTGTGAGTTTTAGAGCATCTCTTTTAGTTTAGCTAAACATTAGCTTTACATGGATATTTGTGTGGACTGAATGAGGAATATCGCCAAATAAAGGTTACTGCTGACAAATAATATACATGACCAAACAACACACACATTCTTTATTGATGCCGAACTGTGAATTGATTGCCTAAATGAGAATTGATTTGATATGCATTAAGTTATAAAGGTGTGT
>JXCR01137093.1:0-41824 GCA_002079205.1 Phalaenopsis hybrid cultivar
CATAAGGAGATTGGTTTGTGGAGGAGGAGGTCTATAGCTGCCCTCAGGCCTATTCAGGTGAATAAGTGAATTTTTTTTTTCAGTGGGGCGATTGCATAAAGGACACCCAAATCATTGCTATTTACAAATGATTGAGGATTTGATAAAAATGACATTTTTGGGTTTGAATTTTACCATGATATTTGATATTTAAGGGGGAAGTTGAAAATGGGTGAAAGTAGATGGTTGGTTTGTAAGTAGCAAGTTTTTGGGTGGTCTCTATGTAAATTGCCCCATTTTTGGGATTAAATATTTATGGGGAATTTTTCATAGCATAGAAAATAATATGAAATTGTTATGTGATGTATTTTAGTATGTTGAGGGCTAATTCCCTATAAAAGTTTTTTCCCAGTATTTTGTGTGTTAATTTGGTGGTTGTTTTCTGTAAATTATTTTGGCTTGGTTTGTAATTAAATGTCATAAGAAGGTTAGCAGTAATTGTTGATCAAATATGATTATTACAAAAAAATATACAAAGTTTATGGAAACCTCTCAATTATCAGAGCAGATTAATGTCTGCCAAGTTTGTGGACTCTTTATGATTCAGTGAGGCTCTCGGTGGAGCCGATCTGTGATGAGGGCGTCACGTGATTTGATGGAAGAGAATGTCACGGACAAAAAGTCCCACATCGACTAAATATAGGGCCAAAAAATTTTATTGAAGTCCTGGGCTGTTCACCACTCCGAATAGCTCTTTTGGGAGGTGATAAGTGGTATTAGAACTATTTTAAAATTGAGCTTTAATAGTTTTCTATGGGGAGAATTTCAGCCATAATGTAAAGAATTTGAGAATTATTTTGACACTTTTATAAATTTTTAGAAGTAAAATGTCGTGAAAATAATCGAGAAATATTTTGCCACTTTAATTTTAAAGATAAAAATATATATATATATATATATTTACGTACATACCATCTGATTCCTTGGTTTAAGTATTTACATATCTAACTTTTAAACTTCAAGTTTTACTAACATGCCACCTCTGTCTATGCATGAGAATGTCTATTTTTTTTTTAATTTAAAATTGTTATATTTTTTTATGTAATATAAATTTTTTGAGTGGTATAATGTAAAAAGTAAAATTTATTTATTAAACATGTACATACATAGAAACTTAATGGCATTTATGAAAATGCCCATATATATATATATNGGAAGAAGACAAAGAAGAAAAAGAACACGAATATCCCCTTTGCAATTACGCGGATTTTGAGCCAGAGGGTTAGGCCGGATCATAAGGAGAATAGAAAGGAGAAGATCATGGCCTCCCCTGTTCCAGCTCTCGGCCAATTGAAAAGGTTCGCGAGCAGGCGCGAGCTGNCGTGCATCCCGATCTGTTGGTTGGCATCCACGATATATGTCTCTCTCCTCAGGTCGGGAGTTCGAATCCCCTCTGACACAATTGACTTTAAGAATGTGGTACTTGAATTGTTAGACACCTCAGAGATGATTAGAGACTCCTATGATAATCTTTTTATAAAATAGTTTCTAATCAACACCAATAAACTTTTTTTTTTATTTAACTTTTAATTAATAGTTCTAAAAAAAGTACTCATAATTAATTAATAAAAAAAAAAGATTGTTGGTCAACAGTCTTCATGAATTAAATAAATAATTAGTTTTTTTAATTAAATTCTACAAAATAGATTGCTCACCTAATTAGGTATCACAATCACCCATAATGCAATTGCAGCATTAAATAAAATAGAGCAGTGTGGGTCCACCACTGTCCAGCTTTCTCTGATGGGGATTGCAGCTCTTTAATCACCCTTAATTATGAAGTTAATCCATACATTTAATTTAATTGCATGCAGGACCTTTTCAAAATTAGAAATTATGTCATACTGAGTCATCCAAATTGAATTGAATGGTAGGACTTAATAGCTAAAGATTAAGTAGCTATACCAAAACTTCTCCACAACTATCAAAGAGCTAAGGATTTGCTTCAATGCATTCCATATGTCACATTGATTGCATTTGCTTGTAACACTATCAATCTATTTGATGAGAGAGAGAGAGAGAGAAACTCTTGAATTTTTTTACTATCAAAAGAGATTCAAAATCTTCTCTTTGTACCATTACTCGTTCGAATTTGGCTTGTGTTTGAAATGACTCGTGAATAGTGTGTTCGTGTTCGGCTCGAATAACAATTTCATGTTCGTGTTTGGCTCGAAATTAGCTCGTTAGAATATACAACAACAACAACAGCAAAGCCTTAATCCCACTACGTGGGGTCGGCTACATGAATCCTTTTTCTCCATTGAGTCCAATTAAGTGTCATATTTTCATTTAGTTCTAATAAATTAAGATCATTTTTAATACAAAAAAAATGATTTTAATAAATATAAAATTATTGTCTAACAAAGCTCGTTAGAATATAAAAATTATTTTAATAAATATTATTTTTTTGAAAAAAATAATAATTGTCTAAAATTTTTTTAAGAACATTTCATAAAAAAAATCAGTAATTTATTAACTTAATAAAATGATGAGCTCAAAAAACTTTACAAAATTGATTTCAAAATTTTATACAAGAATATTCATATAATTTGACAAAAACTTACAAAATAACAATCAATTTATTAGAAATTTTTAAATGTACAAACTAAACAAGAGTACAAAAACTACAAAAAAAATCTCGAAATAAAAATTAAAATCTAAAAATAATTGTATTGAACATTTAATTCTCCTTATCATTTACATACAACTCAAACTACTAAAACTAAAAATAATCTGATTAAGAAATCTTCCAGTGGAGGGACTTCAACAGATTTTGCACTTCACTGGAAACAACAGATTCATCCCTTACCATCACCTTGCCTCCTGGCCTCACAATCCTATCGATTTCAGACAGAACTAGAACTCTGCTCCTGAATTGATCTTCCCTAAAGTGTTAGCCAAAAAAACATAAATAAGATCAATGGCACTTGTTAGATGGATAACAAGCTATCGCTAAGCATTTTGCAACTGTCTTAATACATGCCAATTTAATTAAACACTTCCGGCGCATGTATGTGGATGCCTGCCACATTTTTTTCATGACAATAGAATTACAAACTGACTAGCAATATGAGCTCAAGTATATTGTATCCATCTTAATTTCTTCGATGTAAAACTTTTATACAGCTTATTTATTAGTTGTTAATCATTGCATTACACCAAATGAAATCATAAGAGCTATCTCATTTTCCTACCAACAAACATAAATGAAAATTAAACTTAAAAACAATGATTTCCAACGCCGCCACTTAATATTTCTTGAAATTGTTATATTTTTTTCTAAGCTGAATTTAGCCTCTACATATTTCAGGGTTGACCTAATTGAGGCAAAAAGATAACTTGATAATAGAAGCAATCAGTACATATGAAAAAAGTGCGAAGAAAAATGCCAAACTCGTATCTAATCCATGAACTCCAAACTCACAAAGAGTACAGTAAACATAACACCATAAATATTTATGTTTAACTATACAATCGTGAGCATGGAATAAAGAAAAATATAAAAGTAGAGATTATGTATGAGTTTGGTATTTTTCTCAAAGATAATACCTAGGTATCCAAACAAGCAACTGTGCAATAATATCAAGCAATCAAGAAAGAATACCGATCAATCCATCCAACAATGTCTATCCAAGGAGAAGGAAAAGTAGAGATTAGTGCAAGAATATTACAGAAAAGGTGAAATATTATTAGTTCAAGAGACATACCTGAAGATAAATATGAAATATTACAGAAAAGATACTCAAAGAAAACATCTAGGTATCCAAACAAACAACAGTGCAAGAATATCGAGCAATCAAGCAAGAATGCCGATCAATCCAGCCAACCGTGAGGGGTATGTATGTAAATCTTCCAAATAAAAGAAATTTAAGAAACATTAGGACAACTGGACAGGAGGCATACATGAAGATAAATATGAAATATTACAGAAAAGATGCTAAAAAATAATACCTAGATATCCAAACAAGAAGCCGTCCAAGAATATCAAGCAACCAAGCAAGAATACCAATCAATCAAGCCAACACTGCCGAGAAGGAGAAGTAGAGATCATATTTTTTTAAGTTTTCAACAACCCTTATATTATATCTCATCCATAAAAAAACCAGATCTAAATGCAACATGCGAGATTTCACTGTCAAAACCCTAAAAGTCTAGGTTTCACTCAAAAAATCTAAGTAAATCTAAAAGAAATTTAAGATTTTAAGCTAAGAGGTGAGTCCGAAGATAAATATGAAACAATAGAGAAAAGATCCTCAAATATAACACCTCTGTAAGTAAACAAGCAACCAAACAAGAATATCAAGCAACCAAGCAAGAAAACTGAGCAATCAAGCCAACGCTGACTATCCGTGGAGAAATAGAAGTAGATATTAACAGAAGAACGTGAATGGCGAACCCTAAGCACTCACACCAGAAAGCCTTTCGCGATTTTGAGAGGAGAAGCAGGGGAAAGGCAGCCGAACCCCAGAACTTTCGAGACGGGGCCACGGGAATGGGAGTCCGCCGCTGTTAGGGTTTTTTGTGTGATATAGTTTATTGTTATATATATATATATATNCAAGTGAATTTTTTTTTTCAGTGGGGCGATTGCATGAAGGACACCCAAATCATTGCTATTTACAAATTACTGAGGATTTGATAAAAATGACATTTTTGGGTTTGAATTTTACCATGATATTTGATATGTAAGGGGGAATTTGAAAAATGGATGAAAGAGGATGGTTGGTTTGTAAGTAACAAGTTTTTGGGTGGTCTCTATGTAAATTGCCTCATTTTTGGGATTAAATATTTATGGGGAATTTTTCTTAGCATAGAAAATAATATGAAATCATTATGTGATGTATTTTAGTATGTTGGAGGGCTAATTCCCTATAAAAGTTTTTTCCCAGTATTTTGTGTGTTAATTTGGTGGTTGTTTTCTGTAAATTATTTTGGTTTGGTTTGTAATTAAATGTCATAAGAAGGTTAGCAGTGAATGTTGATCAAATATGATTATTAAAAAAAAAGTTTATGGAAAACTCTCAAATATCAGAGTAGATTACTGTCTGCCAAGTGTGTGGACTCTCCATGGTCCAGTGGGACTCTTGGTGGAGTCGATCTGTGACGAGGGTGTCACGTGATTGGATAGAGGAGAATGTCACGGACAAAAAGTCCTACATCGACTAAAATGTAGGGCCGAAAATTTTTATGTAAGTCCCGGGCTGCCCACCACTCTGAAGAGTTCTTTTGAGAGGTGACAAGCGATATAAAAACTATTTTAAAATTGAGATTTAATAGTTTTCTATGGGGAGAATTTCAACCATAATGTAAATAATTTGAGAATTATTTTGACACTTTTATAAACTTTTAGAAGTAAAATGTGTGTGTCGCTCTCCCGGTCTGTTGGTTGGCATCCATTGTATATGTTTCCTCAGGTCGGGGTTCGAATCACCTCTGACACAGTTGACCTTAAGAAGGTGGTACTCGAATTGTTAGACAAGTTAGGGATGACTAGAGACTCCTATAATAGTCTTTTTATAAAATAGTTTCTAATCAACACCAATAAACTTTTTTTTTATTTTACTTTTAATTAATAGTTCTAAAAGAAGTACTCATAATTAATTAAAAAAAAAAGATTGTTGGTCAACAGTCTTCATGAATTAAATAAATAAATAATTTTTTTTATTAAATTCTACAAAATAGATTGCTCACCTAATTAGGTATCACAATCACCCATAATGCAATNATGTGTGTGTGTGTGTCGTGCATCCGGTCTGTTGGTTGGCATCCACGGTATATTTCTACTCAGGTCGGGAGTTCGAATCCCCTCTGACACAGTTGACCTTAAGAAGGTGATATTCGAATTGTTAGACATGTTAGAGATGACCGGAGACTCCTATAATCGTCTTTTTATAAAATATTTTCTTCAACACCAACAAACTTTTTTTTATTTTACTTTTAATTAATAGTTCTAAAAGAAGTACTCATAATTAATTAAAAAAAAGGATTGTTGGTCAACAGTCTTCATGAATTAAATAAATAATTAATTTTTTTTATTAAATTCTACAAAATAGATTGCTCACCTAATTAGGTATCACAATCACCCATAATGCAATTGCAGCATTAAATAAAATAGAGTAGTGTGGGTCCACCACTGTCCAGCTTTCTCTGATGGGGATAGCAGCTCTTTAATCGCCCTTAATTAAGAAGTTAATCCATACATTTAATTTAATTGCATGCAAGACCTTTTCAAAATTAGAAATTATGTCATACTTAGTCATCCAAATTGAATTTAATGGTAGGACTTAATAGCTAAATATTAAGTAGCTATACTAAAACTTCTCCACAACTATCAAAGAGCTAAGGATTTGCTTCAATGCAGTCCATATGTCACTTTGATTGCATTTGCTTGTAACACAATCTATCTATTTGATGAGAGAGAGAGAGAGAGAGAAACTCTTGAATTTTTTTACTATCAAAAGAGATTCAAAATCTTCTCTTTGTACCATTGCTCGTTCGAATTTGGCTCCTGTTCGAAATCGGCTCGTGTTCGAAATGGTTCGTGAACATTGTGTTCGTGTTCGGCTCGAAATTAGCTCCTTAGAATATAAAAAAATTTTAATAAATATTACTTTTTTTAAAAAATAATAATTGTCTAAAATTTTTTTAAGAACAAATTTCATAGAAAAATTCAGAAATTTATTAACTTAATAAAATGATGAGCTCAAAAAACTTTACAAAATTGATTATAAAATTTTATACAAGAATATTCATATAATTTGACAAAAACTTACAAAATAACAATCAATTTATTAGAAATTTTAAAATGTACAAACTAAACAAGAGTACAAAAACTACAAATAAATTCTCGAAATAAAAATCAAAATCTTAAAAAAATTGTATTAAATATTTAATTCTTCTTATCCTTTATATACATCTCAAACTACAAAAACTAATAATAATCTGATTTTGAAATCTTCAAGTGTAGGGACTTCAACAGGTTTTTCACTTCACTGGGAACAGCAGATTCATCCCTTATTATCACCTTGCCTCCTGGTCTCACAAACCTATCGATTTCAGACAGAACTAAAACTCTGCTCCTGATTGATCTTCCCTAAAGTGTTAGCCAAAAAAACACAAATAAGATCAATGACACTTATTAGATGGATAACAAGCTATCGCTAAGCATTTTGCAGCTGTCTTAATACATACCACTTTAATTAAACACTTTCAGTGCATGTATGTGGATGCGTACCACAATTTTTTCATGACAATAGAATTACAAACTGACTAGCAATATGAGCTCAAGTATATTGTATCCATCTTAATTTCTTCGATGTAGAACTTTTGTACAGCTTATTTATTAGTTGTTAATCATTGCATTATGCCAAATGAAATCATAAGAAGAGAGCTATCTTATTTTCCTACCAACAAACATAAATGAAAAATAAACTTAACAACAATGATTTCCAATCACATTTCATGAAATTTGCATATTTTTTTCTAAGTTGAATCTAGCCTCTACATATTTCAGGGTTGACCTAATTGAGGCAAAAATATAACTTGATAATAGAAGCAATCAATATATATGAAAAAAGTGTGAAGAAAAATACCAAACTCATATTTAGATATGAGTTTGGTATTTTTCTCAAAAATAACACCTAGGTATCCAAACAAGCAATCATGCAAGAATATCGAGCAGCCAGGCAAGAATACCGATCAATCCAGCTAACAATGCCTATCCAAGGAGAAGGAGAAGTAGAGATTAATGCAAGGAAATTACAAAAAAAAAGGTGAAATATTAATAGTTCAAGAGACATACCTGAAGATAAATATGAAATATTACAGAAAATGTGCTCAAAGAAAACACCTAGGTATCCAAACAAGCAACCGTGCAAGAATATCGAGCAACCAAGCAAGAATATCAATCAATCCAACCAACCGTGAGGGGTATGTATGTAATTTTTCCAAATAAAATAAATTTAAGAAACATTAGGACAACTGGACAAGAGGCATACATGGAGATAAATATGAAATATTACAGAAAAGATACTGAAAGATAATACTTAGATATCCAAATAAGCAGCCGTCCAAGAATACTGAACAACCAAGCAAGAATACCAATCAATCGAGCCAACACTGCCGAGAAGGAGAAGTAGAGATCAGATTTTTTTAAATTTTCAACAACCTTTATACCAGATCACATCCATAAAAAACCAGATCTAAATGCAACATGCGAGATTTCACTGCCAAAACCCTAAAAGACTAGGTTTCACTCAAAAAAACTAAGTAAATCTAAAAGAAATTTAAGAAAATTTAAGCTAAGAGGTGAGTCTGAAGATAAATATGAAACAATATAGAAAAGATACTCAAATATAACACCTATATAAGTAAACAAGCAACCAAGCAAGAATAACGTCCAACCAAACAAGAAAACCAAGCAATCGAGCCAACACTGACTATCCATGGAGAAATAGAAGTAGATATTTGCAGAAGAACATGAACGACGAACCCTAAGCTCTCGCACCAGAAAACCTTTCGCAATTTTGAGAGGAGAAGCAGGGGAAAGGAAATCAAACCCCAGAACTTTCGAGACGGGGCCACGGGAATGCAAGTCCGTCGCTGTTAGGGTTTTTTGTGTGATATAGTTTATTGTTATATATATATATATAATTTTATGAATATGTATTATGTATATTTATATATATATTTTTTCGAGCCAATTCGAGCCGAACACGAGCCAACAAACTTTTGTTCATGTTCGATTTGTTTACATTTCGAGCTTAAAAATTTGTTCATGTTCGGCTCGTTCGTTAAGTCTAACAATAAACTTCTTATAGTGTTATAATGCAAGAAAAAGTTAGACTTAACGAACAAGCCAAACACGAGCTGTTCGCGAACAACGAGTCAAATTGACAGCCCTAGTTGGCTTGAGATATGTTATAATGCAACACAAGATAAAAAGTATATCATATAAAATACAAATTAATTTACAAAATAAAATAATAGAATGTGTGGCATGTGCGTCTTATAGTGCATTCAACCATTTGTCGAATTAACGAAGTTGACCTAATTTATTAGGAGAATTGGTCGCAAGATCTACTATTGATGTNAAAATAATCGAATGTGTGGCATGTGCGTCTTATAGTGCATTCAACCATCATGTCGAATTAACGAAGTTGACCTAATTTATTAGGAGAATTGGTCGCAAGATCTACTATTGATGTCGGCCAAATTGGTATATCGAACTGGAAAACCAAGCCAATGAGATGAATTGATTGGTCGAGTTTTTTTTTTATCAAATTGTTTTGTCAGGTTGTTGTGCTAAACTGATTGATCGAATTAGTTGGTAGTGTTAATACTCGACCTGGGGCTTAGTAGCTAAGGCGGGAACATACGGTCAGATGATGAAAATCATGCTTTCATTTTCATTTTCTATTACTAACATTTTAAAATCCAAAATAATTTGAGGCACCAAATTATACTTTTTAAGACGATAACTTGTATGAAAAATTGTCACATCCTCAAAACAATCATAATCAACTCTTGACAAGCCATCACTAAAAAAACTCTGTAGCCTCCTACATTCATCAATTTGGATATCTCACACAAGTATGATATCTCCAGTTTGTCTCTCTTTGAATAATTCCAGAAGGAATTACTATCACCGTTTTCAATCCTTTCCTTCCAGTTCTTTTGGATGAAATTAAGTGCATCCCTTATTATAAATCCCACTCTTTCGTCGCCGCCCATTTTTGTAGCAAGACAGTTAAATGCATAACTCTAATTCTTGTTTCTGTCATTGAGCTCCACANAAATTAGTTGGTAGTGTTAATACTCGACCTGGGGCTTAGTAGCTAAGGCGGGAACATACGATCAGACGATGAAAATCATGCTTATATTTTCATTTTCTATTACTAACATTTTAAAATCCAAAATAATTTGAGATAGCCATTAACAAATTTAAATAAAATCAGTTGTGATTTACCTTGGTTAAGTTGACAACATTACCTCTTCTAGCATTCAAATTCTAATCTGTCATAAACCTGAAGTTGTTAGTTTAAAATAAAAGTGAGCTATCTACAACTAATGAATACTCATAATTCTAAAATATAGTGACACAATAAAAAAGAAATAATGTGCATTAGATTTAAAATTAATTAATATAAAAAAATGCTCTGAATAACCATTTGAATGATTCAATTGTCTCATCTGATAGGAAGACTACTATGAATAAAATATTTTGTCAATGATGGTTGACCCCAATAAGAGGTGCACACACCAAATTATACTTTTTAAGACGATAACTTGTATGAAAAATTGTCACATCCTCAAAACAATCATAATCAACATTTGACAAGCCATCATTAAAAAAACTCTGTTGCCACGTGCATTCATCAATTTGGATATCTCACACAAACATGATATCTTCAGTTTGTCTCTCTGTGAATAATTGCATAAGGAATTACTGTCATCGTTTTCCATCATTTCCTTCCAGTTCTTTTGGATGAAATTAAGTGCATCCCTTAATATTAATCCCACTCTTTCCTCGCCGCCCATTTTTTGTAGCAAGATAGTTAAATGCATGAGTAACTCAAATTCCTGCTTCTGTCATTGAGCTCCACACCTCTCCTTTCTCTTCACTGATATGTCAATTAGACCTCAAAAGGTGTTGATCATTTGGCTTTGCTAATGTATGATTGTAACTTTCTATAAATTTTTTACCTTCCAATCCCCAACAAGGTCCACTTCATATATAATCATGGCGGAGCATCTCCGCCTTGTGTCTGATTTATGAAATTTAACTGTGCTAATATTTTTAGTCTCTCTCTTGAGACCAGATTTAGCGCACAGAAAGGCTTTTAGAATTATATTTCTAGAATTTGGTCGATAACTAATATAGTCCTTCCTAACACTAAATCCCGTGTAGTGTGCATAACTATAATACAAGGCGTAAGCCTCACTTTCATTGTGAGCAATGGTAGCAAGCAGTTTGTCTGCAATATGCTCACCATGAAAATGAATTACATCATTCAGGTATACCTACAAACGAAAGGCATATAATATTCAACACTATATTTAGTGTTTAAAATCTTCCTAAAACATAATTAGATGATTAAACATAAATAACTAAATATAATAATTGTACAGAAATTGGAGTACATATCAATAACAAATAAATTGAAATAAAACATTCATGATCAAATACAATTATGAATAAACATCATCTAATCTTTCATAATTAGCATTTCTCACCTTCCAACAGAGTCTCAACTTAGGAATCCACTTCAGTGAAAAGACCATACATAACATGTTGCACTATAATTGAGTCCTATGTTTTCAAAAAATTTCTTAAGGTAGTCAAATGAAACAACATGGGGATAACTCATTACCACCGTATGAGGCACTATGCATAGTTTTCTCCTCAATTAACACCCAATGAGAACTAACTAACAAGATTTAATCATAATTTAAAATTTTTCCTTCACTTAGACAATATATTAATGAAGAACTCGGACATAAATTTTTCAAACTAGCATATATGAGGTATCTGATAGTCTTAAAACATAACTTACCCTCAATGAACAGTGTATACACATCATGTAAAATGCTATTTTATCACTATTTGGCACAAGTTTTTTTGAAAAAAGTTGGACAATTTTCTTATGTGTATCACAATAAAGCTCACTTAATGCACAAATTCAACGAAACATTTCCCTAAGCACACAATACACATCATAAAAATTGATGTTTTATTTCTTAAGTCTAATAATTTTATGAATAAAACATCACCTAAAATTGCTTAATTAACATTTTTTCCCTTCCTCAAAGTCAAATCAACAATCTTATTCAGTGAAAATACTATACACAGACTGTAGCAATGTAAATTACTCATTATGTAACTTTTTTTATAAGATAATCAACCCTTAACTGTATGGAGATAATTCATTACTACGCTATCGGGCACTATATATAATTTTATCCTCAACAAACAATCAAAAGAAAAAAATGACGAGTTAATCATAATTTAGAATTTAACCTTCGTTAAGACAATATATTAGTGAAGTGACCCAACATAAATTTTACAAACTAACATATATCAACAATTCGATATCTTTAAAACATGACAAAACTATAGCACGTAGTCCATATACATCTTCTAAAATGGTCTTCTATCACATTTTGACAATAATTTTCCTAACAAAATTTGTCTAATTTGTAATGTATAACATAATATAGCTATAATAATGCACAAAATCATGGATCAACTTCAGCTAGCACACAACACAAATCACAAAAGTTGATGAATTAGTTGTTCAATCCAATATATTTATGAATAAACCTCATCTCATATATCCTGCATGACATGTCGTACTTTTCTAAGAGACTTAAATCGTGCATCTTCTTCAATAAAAAGAACGTAAACATCATGTAGCAGGACAATTTATTTATTTTTTACGAAGTTCTTTTGATCACAACTTCATGGGGATAACATATAACTGTGCTATGCGACCCCATATAAAATTTCCACAACAAACAACCCATGGAAACAAATAGACAAGATTTAATGATTTTCTCCTTCATAAATATAATATATTAATGAAGAAACCCAACAAAAAAATTGATATTTGACATATATGGCCTATCATCTGATACTACTAACTTTACTTCAGTGATAAAATACAATTTTACATGCTTCCCAAATTGAGAAGTAATTACCACAGAATTTAAATTTAAGATGTTGCCAGTATGTTCCTCACTATCCATCATTGTAGTAGATCTTCTTAGTCATCAAACTTACTACTTTGTCATCAAAATTTCTCATATTCAGAGTTCTAAACCCAATTTTTCATTCCAGCTCCTGCATACCATTTTTCCGCCCGGTCACGCGCGGTAAATATTATGCTGAGAGTAACAATTAATCGGGTCGGGTCCGGTCATGCACAAGCGAATGTTACGCAGTCAAATTTTCCTGCTTTACTTTATATGAAAGCGGGGTCCTGTCACACAGTGTTATGTTATTGACGTCTGGACGTAGAATAACGTCCAAACACCGAACGTAATAGTTTTCTTACAAATAGCGGATCTTAGAGAGAGAGCCGAAGCTTCTAAATTTCTTCTTCTCAAATTTGTATTCTTGTGTTAATATAATGCATTTCTCGACTTTTTTCTTCTGTTTTTGTTCGAGTTAGTAATAATCTAACATAATCATCTGATAAATCAAAACCCAAAATTTATATATATAAAAAAATTAATTATTAATGTATTAGATGTGATTCTTATATTATTAACCACTGACCATATTGAGACTATAAATATCTATTATAGCATTTTAATAATTTCATTTAAAAATTTAAAAAATAGTCTCATATTCATTATTTTATTATTTTTTGCTGGTGCGGATTATAAAATATATTTTAGTATATAATTTGAAAATTATTTTAGGATCAATCTTAGCTGCTAATTAGCTTAATTTTCTAAAAAAATTAAAATAAATATGAAAAAGAAGAACTTTATAATCTTTTTTCTATGACTTTTTATGAGTTTGGGATGGATTTATGAAAATTCAATGGTGACATGAAAATTGTGAATAACACTTTTTAAAAGGCTAAAATGGTGACATTTTTAACGTGGCATAAGAAAATTTAAGTGTTACAAAGTACAGAAAGGATAGGTGTTGGATATTAATATATGTTGGAGAATTTGCGAGGGTAAAGTAACGAGTTATCATCATAGTGTTGCACAAAAATTCAGCTCACACTCGGATAATAAAAGTGATAGGCATGAATGCCAGATATTTTTTTCTTGAAAAACTCAAAAAGTGATAAATCATGGGGCATCACGCTTGCGGGAAAGGGTTATATGGTTTATCAACTCACAAGATTCGTGTGTAGAAGAGTCTGTGGCCCCGTGGTTGTAGTTCAGAGTGGTTGCCAGGAATTAAGTGCATTTTCTTCAGAATGCGTCATTGCACGACTTTTGGGATGATGCATTGCCCCGTTTGATGTCTTGTTACTTCACGATTATGGTTGTTACTTTGCACGGTGTTTTGTCGCTTCGTGAAATAATTCTTGACTCTGCACTGAGCTTCGTTGTAACTAGCTGAGGGCAATCAACAGTGGTTGATGATGGCCTACGAGCGGTGGACGACGGTGGTCAACGGCTGCAAGAGTGGGCATCGTTAGTTGGACCTTCGATGTAGAACACTGAACTTTAGCTCCTCCTTCAAGCACCAGCGTTCCTCTGGCTCGGGTCATGCCCATTTTCATGAATAAGGTGTGACTCTATATACAGAGTCTCGAAGAGACATCCTTGCAAATAAAAAAAGGAATCTGAACCACTCTATTGGACAGTTAGGAGAGCTTCCCTTGATCAAATGAAGATTGGTTGTTATTTCAAGCCTCAACGATGCCTCAATGATGTTTTAATATAAATAATAATATTTAAATCTCACTCCAAGCCTTAACATCCTATGACTGTGTGACTGGGGTTGTCAAAACGACTATTGTTTGCAAACAGTTTCTGTTCGGCTCGCTAAGCGAGTCAAACACGAACAATAATTTTTTTAGCTAAACACATATTGAGTTTGGGGTCGCTCGTTTTTGGCTCATTTACACACTTAGTTGTACGTAATTATTGTGGGGCACGTTGTTACACCATTTTTAGAATTTATCATTGCACTGTATGAGAGGTGCGCCATTGTACGCCGTATTCAGGTTCGTTAGTACACCATATTCACTATCTTCGGGATGCATTAGTGTGCATTACACCATCTTTGGGGAATTATTACATCGTCTTCGGGATGTATTATTACACCGTTTTTGAGGCGTGTTGTTTCATAAGATACTTCGTTACTTTGCAATACACATCAAGATTCCACATCACATAACACAATTCACAATAGGCTTCGTTGCGATGAGCATGAGGCTGTTGATGATGGTCGACAACAACCAGTGATAGGTGGTCAGTAGTTGAAAGAGCAGGTGACATTTACTGGACCTTCAATATAGAACACTAGAGCTCAAATCCTTCTCCTCCAAGCGTCGGACTTCTGCCGATTCAAGGTCTAGGTTTCCTCTTCATGAGATAGATAAAACTTTATTTATAGAATTTGAGTATAAATAAGAAGAGATCGTGTTCACTTCTTCGGACGGCCTGGAGTGATTCTCTTGATTGGATGATGATTGATAGACATTTGAGTGTCTTTGTGATGTCGGAATTGGATGATTTTTTACTTGTCGGAATTAGATTTTTTTCAAAATTACTATTGGGCATTGGAAACTTTCAAAAATAGTTTAATGACTCTATCTAGGCTTGATTTACTCATATCGGGTCAATATTGGTGTCAGTGCATTTGTTCCGTTGAATCATTCAACTTGACTATAAGTTCGTTAAAATCGAAGATCTAGATAATTTTTAATCGAGATTTGCACATTCATTGCTAAAAAAATTGTCGCCCACACCCTGAGATCCATACCAGATTATGAAAATTCGTTGATGTCATATATGTCTCAAAATAATATAAATATTTTAATTTTTTTTTATTTACATATTACAATAATTTCCTTTTATTAAAATTCATGCATGTTATAGTAGAACATGCATGTATAATTTAATAAGCTTATCCTATCGCATATGTAGATGATAATATTCTCAAATAATTATTTTGTTTCCTACCAACATTATAAAATTATCCATTGCAGCTGGTTCTTCCATTTCAGCCTTTAACATACAGCCTAAATATATTTCATAAAAGCTTAACAAGTGGTATCAAAGCATCTCTCTTCGACATTGATAGCTTTTCAGGTTCTTCTTTTGGTGTGTTTCAGTTTAAAGCTCTCAGGTAGAGAGAGAGATAGAAAATGAGAGGAGAGAGAGAGAGGTAGAGCGAAAGATTGTTTTCTTGTAATTGTCGATGTGATCGGCGGGTGTAATTCTCAGGCTAATTAAAATCCTTTGCAGCTTCGTGGACATATGCAATTTGCCGAACCACGTAAATCCGTCTGTTTTTCGCTGTGTTTTCTATTTGTAAATTTTTCTCGATCCAATTTTTCACTTTATTACCGTCATTTTTCACAGCAATTACTATTATTTTCATTATTATTATTAAAAAATTTAAACTAGAAATCATAAGAAAACAGCTGTGATTATGTCATCATTGATCAAGCTTGGTCAAAGCCAGACTTCTTCCGTCTATGTTTGCTAAGCACCGTTCAGCCTGCTTTAAAAATTCAATTAATTAAAGCGGCATTTACATACATACCACCTAATNTTTTTACTTTGCACGGTGCTTTGTCGCTTCGTGACGTAATTCTTGACTTTGCACTGAGCTTCGTTGTAACTAGCTGAGGGCAATCAACAATGGTTGATGATGGCCTACGAGCGGTGGCCGACGGCGGTCAACGGCTGAAGAATGGTCATCGTTAGTTGGACCTTCGATGTAGAACATTGAACTTTAGCTCCTTCTTCAAGCACCAGTGTTCCTTTGGCTCGGGTCATGCTCATTTTCATGAATAAGGTGTGACTCTATATACAGAGTCTAGGAGAGACATCCTTGCAAATAAAAAAGGAATCTGAACCACTCTATTGGACGGTCAGGAGAGCTTCACTTGATCAAATGAAGTTTGGTTGATATTTCAAGCCTCAACGATGCCTCAATGATGTTTTAATATAAATAATAATATTTAAATCTCACTCCAACCCTTAACATCCTATGACTGTGTGACTAGGGTTGTCAAAACGACTATTGTTTGCAAACAGTTTCTGTTCGGCTCGCTAAGCGAGTCAAACATGAACAATAATTTTTTTAGCTAAACACGTATTGAGTATGGGCTCGCTCGTTTTTGGCTCATTTACACACCTAGTTGTACGTAATTATTGTGGGGCACGTTCTTACACCATTTTTAGAATATATCATTGCACTGTATGCGAGGTGCGCCATTGTACGCCGTATTCAGGTTCGTTAGTACACCATATTCACTATCTTCGGGATGCATTAGTGTGCATTACACTATCTTTGGGGCATTATTACATCGTCTTCGGGATGTGTTATTACACCGTTTTTTAGGTGTGTTGCCTCATAAGATACTTCGTTACTTTGCAATACACATCAGGATTCCACATCACATAACACAATTCACAATATGCATCGTTGCGATGAGCATGAGGCTGTTGATGATGGTCGACAACAACCAGTGATAGGTGGTCAGTAGTTGAAAGAGCAGGTGACATTTACTGGACCTTCAATATAGAACACTAGAGCTCAAATCCTTCTCCTCCAAGCGTCGGACTTCTGCTGATTCAAGGTCTAGGTTTCCTCTTCATGAGATAGATAAAACTCTATTTATAGAATTTGAGTATAAATAAGAAGAGATCGTGTTCACTTCTTCGGACAGCCTGGAGTGATTCTCTTGATTGGATGATGATTGATAGACATTTGAGTGTCTTTGTGATGTCGGAATTGGATGATTTTTTACTTGTCAGAATTAGAATTTTTTCAATCTTACAATTGGGCATTGGAAACTTTCAAAAATAGTTTAATGACTCGATCTAGACTTGATTTACTCATATCGGGTCAATATTGGTGTCATTGCATTTGTTCCGTTGAATCATTCAACTTGACTATAAGTTCGTTGAAATCGAAGATCTAGATAAATTTTAATCGAGATTTGCACATTCATTGCTAAAAAAATTGTCGCACACACCCTCAGATCCATACCAGATTATGAAAATTCGTTGATGTCATATATGTCTCAAAATAATATAAATATTTTAATTTTTTTTATTTACATATTACAATAATTTCCTTTTATTAAAATTCATGCATGTTATAGTAGAACATGCATGTATAATTTAATAAGCTTATCCTATCGCATATGTAGATGATAATATTCTCAAATAATTATTTTGTTTCCTACCAACATTATAAAATTATCCATTGCAGCTGGTTCTTCCATTTCAGCCTTTAACATACAGCCTAAATATATTTCATAAAAGCTTGACAAGTGGTATCAAAGCATCTCTCTTCGACATTGATAGCTTTTCAGGTTCTTCTTTTGGTGTGTTTCAGTTTAAAGCTCTCAGGTAGAGAGTCAGATAGAAAAGGAGAGGAGGAGAGGAGAGAGAAAGAGGTAGAGGGAAAAATTGCTTTCTTGTAATTGTCGATGTGATCGGCGGGTGTAATTCTCAGGCTAATTAAAATCTTTTGCAGCTCCGTGGACGTATGCAATTTGTCGAACCACGTAAATTTNGGCATCTCTCTTCCGCATTGGTAGTTTTTCAGGTTCTTGTTCTGATGTACTTCGGTTTAAAGCTCTGGGGTAGAGAGAGAAGGAGAGAAGGAGAGGGGAGAGAAAGAGGTAGAGGGAAAGATTGCTTTCTTGTAATTATCAATGTGATCGGCGGTTGTAATTCTCAGGCTAATTAAAATCTTTTGCAGCTCCGTGGACGTATGCAATTTGTCGAACCACGTAAATTTATCTGTGTTTCGCTGTGTTTTCTATTTGTAAATTTTTCTCGAACCGATTTTTCACTTTATTGCCGTCATTTTTCACAATAATTACTATTATTATTACTATTATTTTCATTATTATTATTATTAAAAAATTTAAACTAAAAATCATAACAAAACAGCTGTGATTATGTCATCATTGATTAAGCTTGGTCAAGGCCAGACTTCTTCCGTCTATGGTTGCTAAGCACCGTTCAGCCTGCTTTAAAAATTCAATAAATTAAAGCGGCATTTACATACATAAGACCTAATTTTAATGTATTTACATGCATAACTGTAATATGCAAATAACAGTATACTAGAATTTCATGATTAACATCTATCTCACCTAATTTAACCCACATGGCAAAGTCTTTAAGGGAAACCTGAACCCTGGAAACAAAGCCTATCCTAAGTGACTAGCAAACTAAATCTTCTCTTTTGGGACGGGCAAACAAAGGCTATCATCGGGGGCGAGCAAACAAAAGCCTCTCATCCCAGACGAGCAAACAAAAGCTCTCCTCGGAGACGAGCAGGCAAAAAAACAATAAACCAGTATTCAAGGCACAAATATCTGCTACAAACTAAGGGAAAATGACTAGCTCATTGTCTTGGCCACATTTCTTTTTCTCTCATTATTTTCAAAGCTTCTTTCCGAAGAAGTGAGAGACTTAAAGAGTTGTGCATATGTAAAAACAATGTGCTTACTTTTTTCTTTATTATCGTGCAGATAATAAGACCTTAGCCTATGACTCTAAAAGGATAGGAGCTTGATTAAAATTGAGTTTTATGTTAGCTGATTGGCCAAACGGTCGACCGCCCCCAAGTAGGCGGCCAAAGGTTTGCTAACAAACGAATGTCTGCCAGACGACCGAAGGTTTTTCAGACGACCAATTGTTTGCCAGACGATTGAAGAACTTCCAGACGGCCAAAGGTTCGCCAAATGATCAGATATCTGCCAGATGATCGAAGAATGTCTAGACAACCAGAGGTCTGCCAGATAATTGAANCTGCCAGACGATTGAAGAACTTCCAGACGGCCAAAGGTCCGCCAAATGATCAGATATCTGCCAGATGATCGAAGAATGTCTAGACAACCAGAGGTCTGCCAGATAATTGAATGTCTATTAGACCACCAAATAGAGAGCCAATAACATGTAAAAAAGGTCCTTTTTAGGCTTTCATCTTTTGACCTTTCTCGTGTAGACAAAAGTTCTCTCTCATTCTCAATATAACCACTATTTTTGAAATATAAAAGCTACCAAAGAGCTCGGGAATACCCTGTTTTGACTCTCAGGGCCAAACGCTGTACTCTTGCTCTCCTTCCCTCGTCTCTTACCCTTTCTCTATGTTTCTCCCTCCANTGTGTAGACAAAAGTTCTCTCTCATTCTCAATATAACCATCATTTTTGAAATATAAAAGCTACCAAAGAGCTCGGGAATACCCTGTTTTGAATCTCAGGGCCAAACGCTGTACTCTTGCTCTCCTTCCCTCGTCTCTTACCCTTTCTCTATGTTTCTCCCTCCATGTTCCCAACGCTTTATCGTTTGGGCGTGATTCACGTGACAAATTTTGATTCAACATATGTATGTGCACGCGCGCGCGAGAAAAATTTTGTATATATTTGTGTGTATGTGTGTGTGAGAGAGAGAGAGAGAGAGAGGAAAATTCATGAATAACATAGCTTAATGAGATTGAAATTTGTAGTATATTTTTNGTGTGTGTGTGTGTGTGAGAGAGAGAGAGAGAGAGGAAAATTCATGAATAACATAGCTTAATGAGATTGAAATTTGTAGTATATTTTTAAAATTAAATAATTATATAAATAAAATAAAAATATTAAATATTAAATATATAAATACATAAAATGTTAAGGCTCGTATGCACCACTTAAGTTTTTTTTTTTAATTTTTATTTAAAAAATTCTTTATTTAGTGTATTATTTGCATGTTTTTTATTTTTAAATAAAAATTAATTTATTTCTAAAAACTCTCAAAATCTCTAAACAACATTTTAACTATTTTTAAAAATAATTAAAATTGTTCTAGCATTATTTTAACCTCTTCCTTTGATTTATATTAGTCTTATCATCAGGTCTTCTAAGTTAGTTGCTACTGATTATCAAGTTGTTATGGATAAGCTTCCTTATTTCTTAGCAGATTGGAAGCATAACAACCTTTTATCTTCNTAACTATTTTTAAAAATAATTAAAATTGTTCTAGCATTATTTTAACCTCTTCCTTTGATTTAAGTTGGTCTTATCATCAGGTCTTCTAAGTTAGTTGCTGTTGATTATCAAGTTGTTATGGATAAGCTTCCTTATTTCTTAGCAGATTGGAAGCATAACAACCTTTTATCTTCAGTGGGTAGACTTCAGTTTGTTAAATTTGCTATTTAGAGTCATTTTTATCATTGATTTTGTTCTTTTATCTTGCTTCTATCATTAGTAGTTCTATTAATCATAACAATAATAACAAGAAAATGCATGCCATCGGTCGGAATAAAATTACTTTACATAAATTTTACGTGCAAAGTTAAAATTATTTAAAATTTTTAATTCGAACTCTTTTATGACTATTTAGTGTTTAAACCAAATTGACACTATTTAGGGCCCAAACCTTTTGAGGCAGCTTATACCGTTTGGTTAGCACGTTTCGTCAGTTTATACGAAGCCGCGTTTGGGTTTTTACACGAAACACAGACCGCAGGCCGCGTTTTAGGATAAGCAGCTTATCCTGAAACACGCAAGCTGCCCCAACGCATAAAAGAAATCATTTTATGATGTTTTGGAAAGATATTGTTAAAAAAATCATTTTATCATTTTATAATTGAAACTCACAAACCATCTATTTTTCAAATGTCATTTTTTCTCATTATATTGTTAATGAATACATTCATGATTGTTATTAATTTACTCTTCTATGTTCTTGATATTTTGAACTCATATTTCTGTGGATCTTAGTAATTTAAATATATTTGGTTTGATATATATATATATATATATATTGTGTTTGGTTTTGCTATGATGAATTCTATAAATACATTAAACTTCAATTGTATTTTAAGTAGTTCGATTTCACATATTGTTAATATTTAGAAAAAAAAATAATGATTTTGCAGAAAACAAAATAAAGATTTATAAATATTTTAAAAATATTTACTTCCCAGGGCCAACTGCCAGTGGGCCCACCATGAACGACACACAGAAGGCTACACGGAGACCTGATCTCTTTCTATGCCAGCGCGGGCGGATCCTTTGCTGCACCCACACTTGCACTCTAGCTACACTCGGCACGTTTCCTCATCCCTCATTTCTCTCTCCATCTCGGTGGAGTAATCAATGCTTCCCCTCCCTGCAATCCCAATAACCGTCCTCCCCCTCCTGTGGCTCTCTCATCCCATACCTGAGCTTGTTTGATGGCGGATAACTCTGACTCCGCGAGCGCCGTACTCCTTCACGGCGACCTTGACGTATGGATCCTCGAAGCTCGCCGCCTCCCGAACATGGACATGCTCACCGAGCACTTCCGGCGCCTCTGCGCCCCCTGCGGTGCCGTCGTTCCCCATCGCAGCGCCGATCGGCACCATCCCCATCACCGCCGCTCCAAGGTCATTACCAGTGATCCATACGTCACTGTTAGAGTGGCTGGAGCCACTCTCGCCCGCACCCGGGTGATCTCCAACTCAGAAAACCCCATTTGGAACGAGCATTTCGTCATACCTGTTGCCCACTCCGACGATAAAATCCAATTTAGCGTCAAGGATGATGATATGTTTGGCGCGCAGCTCATCGGTACCGTGTCTATTCCTGCCGCTGATATCATCGCCGGCGAAATCGATCACCAATGGTTCCCCATTCTCGGATCCAGTGGGAANTCCTGTCGCCCACTCCGACGATAAAATCCAATTTAGCGTCAAGGATGACGATATGTTTGGTGCGCAGCTCATCGGTACCGTCTGTATTCCTGCCGCTGATATCATCGCCGGCGAAATCGATCACCAATGGTTCCCCATTCTCGGATCCAGTGGGAAGCCGCCGAAGCCGGAGAGTGCTCTGCTGGTGTCCATTAGGTTTACCCCCATGTCGGAGACTCCGGAGTATAGGTATGGTATAGCCGGGGATCCGGAGAGGAAAGGGGCGCGGAATACCTATTTTCCTATTAGAAAAGGGGGGTTGGTGACGCTTTACCAGGATGCTCATGTGAGGGAGGGGGAATTGCCGGAGATTAGATTGGACGGTGGGAGGGTTTTTAAGCATGAAAAGTGCTGGGAGGATCTTTGCCATGCTATATTGGAAGCTCACCATTTGATTTATGTTGTTGGTTGGTCGATTTACTGCAAGGTGAGGCTGGTAAGAGAGCCCACTCGACCGTTGCCAAGCGGCGGGAATCTTACATTGGGGGAGCTTCTCAAGTACAAATCGCAGGAAGGTGTTCGAGTGTGCTTGCTCGTTTGGGACGATAAGACTTCCCATGACAAATTATTCCTTAAGACGGTAATTTGGTTAGATGAGTTCCAATTGCTTTGGTTTTTTACAATGTTTGCTTTCCGATGAAAACTCTTCTGTTTGTAGAAAAAAATCAGAACTCGATGTGTCTGGCGTTTCTTTACTGTTCCACTGAATCGTTCCTTCTTTTTTTATTTTTGGCTCTTCTTTTTTTTGTTGGGCATTTACTTACATACGACCCAATTTCTTTGTTTTTACATATACAACATCTAAACCTCTTTTTTTGCATTTATACCACCTAAATCATTTATATGGAACAAAAAAAACACTATTTTGATTTTGAAAATGTGAAATAAACCTTTTCATGCATAGGTGAGGTGGCATATATGTAAAAAGTGAAGTTTAGCTGTTAGATATGTAAATACATTGGAATTGAGTAGTTTGTATGTAAATCTTTCTTTTTTATTATTTCATCTTTGAAATTATTGAAATACATGTATTTATTTATTTATTTTCTTTTTTTCAACACTATGCTTATTCTAGCTCTAAAACATGGTAATGGTCGAAATGTATTCTCTTGAAATTTTTTATTAAACGTGCAAAACTAGAATTTTTATAAAATGCAACTTCAAGAGAACCTAATAGAGATTTACACTTGAAATACAAACCACAACATTGTTAGTAACCTATTTGATCAAAATCTCATTGTTTGCTGGTCTATGATATTTGGAAGCTTTTGAGGTATTTATTTAGCGTTACTTGTAGCAACATTTAAATTACTTTCTTTGTGAAATTAAAATTTGTGAATATCAAGTGTAATATCTGCAATTAAGTAGTTTATCCCATTTAATCAAATTCTCATAGTTTATTGGTCTATGATTTTTGGAAGCTTTTGAGATAGATATTTAGCCTAGCATTATATTATCTGCATTATTGAAGTCTTTGATAATTTCCTTAAAAACTCAAGTTTATTTCCCTAAAAAAATTTAGTATTTTCCCTGCTCCTCATCACATGGGTTATGCATGCAAATTGCACGAAATTAGTTTTTTTATAAAAGTACACTTCACTCGAATTGTGGGTTATTTATCGAGCAAGTTTTTTAATTGTGAACTGGAAGGATTCGAGTTTGATTTTGTAAATAGCCTCTTAGAAGTTGTAAAACTAATGGATACGGCATTGTTTCCTCAAAATTAAAACTGGAAGATGAGAATTAATTTTTTCACTGTAGCAATTGATTTCATACTAAAAGGTTCTGATTAGGATGGTTGGATCGATGGTCCATGGGGAGCTCACGCCATAGAGGTCACATGCTAAGTTTCATCAAGGCCTATAGATAGCGGGCATAAGGGGAAAAAATGCATTGGCCATGTTTCTCAAAGCTTGTAGAGTTGGGATGGATGGATATTTGAGAGAGATTCTAGTTTGCTACCATGTTGGATCCTACGATTTCTGCAAATATTCAATAATTTAATTTAAATATCTTCTTCTTGTTATTTGGTTCTTAATATCACGTGTGTTTGAGTTTCACTAAGATGGTTTACTTTTTCAATCTCAATTCCTATTGATCTTAATAGGATATTTGTCATCATATATCATCATTTCATGCAGAGCGACTGCAATAAGAAATACATACATTGACTTTGATGGCATTGTTGTCTTATGGCCATGACAGCAACTTTTAGTATGGAAAAGAATAGGAAGAAAAGGATTTGGGTTGGTGTTTAATGCACATCAAGGCTATGCAGACAATTTTTCTGATGAGAATTCTACGAAACATGGCATTGTATTTCATCGAGGGGTCTTGTTGGCATTTATGGGATTTGACTTTATTAAAATCATACAAGCCAATCTAAGATTTCTTCTAGTTCTAGTGAACTCATTGTTGAACCTATTGCTATCAATTTGACATTTATTAGCATGGAAGCAATGTTTATGTTAGTACAAATAAGTTACATTCTTCTATTAATATTCCNCGATAGCAATAGGTACAACAATGAGTTCACTAGAACTAGAAGAAATCTTGGATTGGCTTGTATGATTTTAATAAAGTCAAATCCCATAAATGCCAACAAGACCCCTCGATGAAATACAATGCCATGTTTCGTAGAATTCTCATCAGAAAAATTATCTGCATAGCCTTGATGTGCATTAAACACCAACCCAAATCCTTTTCTTCCTATTCTTTTCCATACTAAAAGTTGCTGTCATGGCCATAAGACAACAATGCCATCAAAGTCAATGTATGTATTCCTTATTGCAGTCGCTCTGCATGAAATGATGATATATGATGACAAATATCCTATTAAGGTCAATAGGAATTGAGATTGAAAAAGTAACCCATCTTAGTGAAACTCAAACACACGTGATATTAAGAACCAAATAACAATAAGAAGATATTTCAATTAAATTATTGAATATTTGCAGGAATCGTAGGATCCAACATGGTAGCAAACTAGAACCTCTCTCAAATATCCATCCATCCCAACTCTACAAGCTTTGAGGAACATGGCCAATGCATTTTTTCCCCTTATGCCTCCTATCTATAGGCCTTGATGAAACTTAGCATGTGACCTCTATGGCGTGAGCTCCCCATAGACCATCGATCCAACCATCCTAATCAGAACCTTTTAGTATGAAATCAATTGCTAAAAAAATTAATTCTCATCTTCCAGTTTTAATTTTGAGGAAACAATGACGTATCCATTAGTTTTACAACTTCGAGAGGCTATTTATAAAATCAAACTCGAATCCTTCCAGTTCACAATTAAAAAAATTGCTCGATAAATAACCCACAATTCAAGTGAAGTGTACTTTTATAAAAGACTAATTTCATGCAATTTGCATGCATAACCCATGTGATGAGGAGCAGGGAAAAAACTAAACTTTTTTAGGGAAATAAACTTGAGTTTTTAAGGAAATTATCAAAGACTTCAATAATGCTAATAGCTTGATAATGCGGATAACTTAATTGCAGATAATATAATGCTAGGCTAAATATCTATCTCAAAAGCTTCCAAAAATCATAGACCAATAAACTATGAGAATTTGATTAAATGGGATAAACTACTTAATTGCAGATATTACACTTGATATTCACAAATTTTAATTTTCACAAAGAAAGTAATTTAAATGTTGCTACAAGTAACGCTAAAGAAATACCTCAAAAGCTTCCAAATATCATAGACCAGCAAACTATGAGATTTTGATCAAATGGGTTACTAACAATGTTGTGGTTTGTATTTCAAGTGTAAATCTCTATTAGGTTCCCTTGAAGTTGCATTTTACAAAAATTCTAGTTTTGCACGTTTAATCAAAAATTTCAAGAGAATACATTTCGACCATTACCATGTTCTAGAGCTAGAATAAGCATAGTGTTGAAAAAAAGAAAATAAATAAATGTATTTCAATAATTCCAAACACGAAATAATAAAAAAGAAAGATTTACATACAAACTACTCAATTCCAATGTATTTACATATCTAACAGCTAAACTTCACTTTTTACATATATGCCACCTCACCTATGCATGAAAAGGTTTATTTCACATTTTCAAAATCAAAATAGTGTTTTTTTTTTGTTCCATATAAATGATTTAGGTGGTATAAATGCAAAAAAAGAAGTTTAGATGTTCGATATGTANACGAGCAAACAAAAGCCCCTCATCATGGACGAGCAAACAAAACCTCTCCTCGGAGACGAGCAGGCAAAAAAACTCTTCTTATCTAAGTTCTAGAAGACTCACAATAAACCAGTATTCAAGGCACAAATGTCTGCTACAAACTAAGGGAAAATGACTAGCTCATTGTCTCGGCCACATTTCCTTTTCTCTCATTATTTTCACAGCTTCTTTCGGAAGAAGTGGGAGACTCAAAGACTTGTGCATATGTAAAAAAAATGTGCTTACTTTTTTCTTTATTATCGTGCAGATATTAAGACCTTAGCCTATGACTCTATAAGGATAGGAGCTTGATTAAAATTGAGTTTTATGTTAGCTGATTGGCCAAACGGTCGACCGCCCCCAAGCAGGCGGCCAAAGGTTTGCTAACAACCGAATGTCTGCCAGATGACCGAAGGTTTTTCAGACGACCAATTGTCTGCCAGACGACTGAAAATATCTGCCAGATGATCGAAGAATGTCTAGACAACCAGAGGTCTGCCAGATAATTGAATGTCTATTAGACCACCAAATAGAGAGCCAATAACATGTAAAAAAGGTCCTTTTTAGGCTTTCATCTTTTGGCCTTTCTCGTGTAGACAAAACTTCTCTCTCATCTCAATATAACCACTTTTTTTGAAATATAAAAGCTACCAAAGAGCTCGGGAATACCCTGTTTTGACTCTCAGGGTCAAACGCTGTACTCTTGCTCTCTTACCCTTTCTCTATGTTTCTCCCTCCATGTTCCCAACGCTCTATCGTTTGGGCGTGATTCACGTGACAAATTTTGATTCAACATATGTGTGTGCACGCGCGCGCGAGAAAAATTTTGTATATATTTGTGTGGGTGAGAGAGAGAGAGAGAGAGAGAGGAAAATTCATGAATAACATAGCCTAATGAGATTGAAATTAGTAGTATATTTTTAAAATTAAATAATTATATAAATAAAATAAAATAAAAATATTAAATATATAAATACACAAAATGTTAAAGGCTCGTATGCACCACTTAAGTTTTTTTTTTTTAATTTTATTTAAAAAAAAATCTTTATTTAGTGTATTATTTGCATGCTTTTATTTTTAAATAAAAATTAATTTATTTCTAAAAACTCTCAAAATCTCTAAACAACATTTTAACTATTTTTAAAAATAATTAAAATTGTTCTAGCATTATTTTAACCTCTTCCTTTGATTTATATTAGTCTTATCATCAGGTCTTCTAAGTTAGTTGCTACTGATTATCAAGTTGTTATGGATAAGCTTCCTTATTTCTTAGCAGATTGGAAGCATAACAACCTTTTATCTTCAGTGGGTAGACTTCAGTTTGTTAAATTTGCTATTTAGAGTCATTTTTATCATTGATTTTGTTCTTTTATCTTGCTTCTATCATTAGTAGTTCTATTAATCATAACAATAATAACAAGAAAATGCATGTCATCGGTCGGAATAAAATTACTTTACATAAATTTTACGTGCAAAGTTAAAATTATTTAAAATTTTTAATTCGAACTCTTTTATGACTATTTAGTGTTTAAACCAAATTGACACTATTTAGGGCCCAAACCTTTTGAGGCAGCTTATACCGTTTGGTTAGCACGTTTCGTCAGTTTATACGAAGCCGCGTTTGAGTTTTTACACAAAACACAGGCCGCGAGTCGTGTTTCAGGATAAACAGCTTATCCTGAAACGCGCAAGATGCCACAAACACACCATAGTGTAAAAGAAATCATTTTATGATGTTTTGAAGAGATATTGTTAAAAAATCATTTTATCATTTTATAATTGAAACTCACAACCATCTATTTTTCAAATGTCATTTTTTCTCATTATATTGTTAATAAATACATTCATGATATAGATATGTTTGGTTTTGCTAGGATGAATTCTATAAATACATTAAACTTCAATTGTATTTTAAGTAGTTTGATTTCACATATTGTTAATATTTAGAAAAAAAATTAATGATTTTGCAGAAAACAAAATAAAGATTTATAAATATTTTAAAAATATTAACTTCCCTGGGCCAACTGCCAGTGGGCCCACCATGAACGACACACAGAAGGCTACACGGAGACCTGATCTCTTTCTATGCCAGCGCGGCGGATCCTTTGCTGCACCCACACTTGCACTGTAGCTACACTCGGCACGTTTCCTCATCCCTCATTTCTCTCTCCATCTCGGTGGAGTAATCAATGCTTGCCCTCCCTGCAATCCCTATAACCGTCCTGTGCCTCTCTCATCCCATACCTGAGCTTGTTTGATGGCGGATAACTCCGACTCCGCGAGCGCCGTACTCCTTCACGGCGACCTTGACGTATGGATCCTCGAAGCTCGCCGCCTCCCGAACATGGACATGCTCACCGAGCACTTCCGGCGCCTCTGCGCCCCCTGCGGTGCCGTCGTTCCCCATCGCAGCGCCGATCGGCACCATCCCCATCACCGCCGCTCCAAGGTCATTACCAGTGATCCATACGTTACTGTTAGAGTGGCTGGGGCCACTCTCGCCCGCACCCGGGTGATCTCCAACTCAGAAAACCCCATTTGGAACGAGCATTTCGTCATACCTGTTGCTCACTCCGACGATAAAATCCAATTTAGCGTCAAGGATGATGATATGTTTGGCGCGCAGCTCATCGGTACCGTGTCTATTCCTNTTTGAGAAACTTCTTGTTTTTGGCCATATTTTGATAGATTCTAACAAATCATCACATTTGAACCTTTTTTTTTTTATGTATGAATGGAAGTACTTTGGCATAAATTGATACTGGAGTTAACCCAAACCACAATAGAAAAAACAAATATTATTATTGAAAGCAAAGAGGTGGTTACAATCAATACACTTGAAAGGGAAAATACACCACAAATGACACAAACTCATGTTAGGGCAGATCCTGGGCGATGGTGGTGGCGGTCACGGATGGCTTGGAGAGGCGGCACCAAGGTAGGGAAGGGGTTTATGGATTGTGGACGAGGAACAACAACGATTATGTGCAGCTAGAAAAATAGGGCCACATTGGACGACACTCCAAACTGCAGCAGTTTGCCATTTGGGGCAGTTGCGACGGCGACAATGGAAGGCTGGGACAGGAAGGGCAGTGAGGAGGAAGGGCTAGAACGACAATGGAAGCGAGTATGGGGCGGCTGAAAGGCTGTGACCTGTTAGAAACAACAAGAGGGAGGGTTGACGGTTGATTCAAAAGGAGGATAGCAGGTATTGTGGAAGGCAGGATGTTGGAATAGTGATGGCGGCAAGCGGGGCGCTGGAATCACACGGAACTTGGGCTGGAATGCAAAGAGATATGGAAGGGGAATAGGGAAGTTAAACCACCTCGGGAGAGAGATATTACTAGAGCACCTCCCATTTTTTTGGATACAGTCCTCAAAGGGGAAACAGACACAACGGCTGCCCTAACAGAAATCTAAGCCAAAACTAGTTTAAACACAAAAACAACATATTTATAGACTTAGGGTAAATAGGAAATAGGATGGAAATCCAGTTAAAGGAATGGACTAGTCCAAGCCACCCTCGCTGAAGGGAGTTCGTAGTACTGTAGCAATGGTCCAAAAAAAAAGCTTCTTGGGTCTCTCCCGCAACATATAATATTCAATTAATGATTCAATAAAGTTCCAGATTGATATAATATTTTCCTTATACCTGCTCGAGGCTTTGATCTTCTATTGAGCGATTTGTATTTGCTTTTTCAAATGCACACAATTGAATTTCAAATATTTAACCAGTCTGAGATATTTTTTTTTTAATTCGGGCAAAATTATACAAATTTAAATTATTTTCTATGCTTGACTTTCTATACATGATATTATGGTTTTGTTTTGTTGTATGCTTCTTTCTATAGTTTTTTACTTCTTGTGGTTATGGCAATTAACTACCTTCCCTTGACGGCTTCTTCTCGTGGCGTTGTAACCTGCTGGGCTTTTTTTTTGTGATTATATTTCCTTCCTGAGATTGTAGCAATCAACAATCTTGTTGTCCGGGACTACAACAATTAATGGTTTTTCCATGGTTTTATTTTTGTGAACTCATAACTTCAGCATTCGAGAGATGCTTTTATTTTGATTTGCTCTGTACGGTATTGTAGCACTTGCGTGACACCTTCCATCTATGACTTTCCCTAGCTTACCTTCAAAACTATTTTTGTGTTTGTTGATTTTCTTTGTNTTTTTCCCTGCTCCTCATCACATGGGTTATGCATGCAAATTGCATGAAATTAGTTTTTGATAAAAGTACACTTCACTCGAATTGTGGGTTATTTATCGAGCAAGTTTTTTAATTGTGTACTGGAAGAATTCGAGTTTGATTTTATAAATAGCCTCTTGAAGTTGTAAAACTAATGGATACGTCATTGTTTCTCAAAATTAAAACTGGAAGATGACAATTAATTTTTTCACTGTAGCAGTTTATTTCATACTAAAAGGTTCTGATTAGGATGGTTGGATCGATGGTCCATGGGGAGCTCACGCCATAGAGGTCACATGCTAAGTTTCATCAAGGCCTATAGATAGGGGGCATAAGGGGAAAAAATGCATTGGCCATGTTCCTCAAAGCATGTAGAGTTGGGATGGATGTATATTTGAGAGAGATTCTAGTTTGCTACCATGTTGGATCCTACGATTACTGCAAATATTCAATAATTTAATTGAAATATCTTCTTCTTGTTATTTGGTTCTCAATATCACCTGTGTTTGAGTTTCACTAAGATGGGTTACTTTTTCAATCTCAATTCCTATTGATCTTAATTGGATATTTGTCATCATATATCATCATTTCATGCAGAGCGACTGCAATAAGAAATACATACATTGACTTTGATGGCATTGTTGTCTTATGGCCATGACAGCAACTTTTAGTATGGAAAAGAATAGGAAGAAAAGGATTTGGGTTGGTGTTTAATGCACATCAAGGCTATGCAGACAGTTTTTCTGATGAGAATTCTACAAAACATGGCATTGTATTTCATCGAGGGGTCTTGTTGGCATTTATGGGATTTGGCTTTCTTAAAATCATACAAGCCAATCCAAGATTTCTTCTAGTTCTAGTGAACTCATTGCTGTACCTATTGCTATTGATTTGACATTTATTAGCATGGAAGCAATGTTTATGTTAGTACAAATTAGTTACATTCTTCTATTAATATTCCAATAATTCTCGATCATTTTGCAGGCAAAAATGGTTTTTGGAGAAGGGATTCAACCTTTTGGTTGATGGGTGCTTTATTATACTTGGTGCAATTTTTGTTGTTGCACATTTTTATGGATCATCTGTACACTTCTAAATGCAGTGCATTGCATTATTTTCAATGTGCAATGGCTTATGTTTTTTAGTGCACCTTGATGTACGCTTTATGATGCATTGTTCTGAACACATTATGACTCACTATGGTTTACACTTTTTGTGTGCATCACTTGCACACTTTTTGGCCAACTGCTTTCTATGCTTTGACGCATCAATTTTTTTTATTTCTGTTCGTAAGTTACCTTTTTGCATTCCAATTGATTCATTGAAGTTTGCTTAAGAACAATTTTGATTCTTTTATTTGTATTTTGTGCATTGAACAATTTTGATTTCTTATTATTTGCTTGCATGCTTTATTATCAAATTTTCTTGTTCCAATTTTAATGGTTAACAATCATTTATTTGTAAGCGCACCCCATCATTCTTATTGTTTTTGTGCTCTCTTTTTCCTCCAAAAATTTGGGAAAATTTTGACAGTAATTTCACTCCACGCTTGTGAAGGGATTGAGGAGTAGGCTACTTTGCTTGCCAATAAAGGCTTTTTGGGTGTGTTGTATGGGGGCAACATGATCTATGAAATCCATCAAACCACATCATTATATTAGTATTTTAAGGGACTATTTTCTGCACAATATCAGCTAAAAGCATTTCTATATTGCATTAAAATTATGTGAGCGACTTGCACGGGAGAGCTCAAAGTCTCCCTCTCATTATCTATTCATGGACGCAAGGATTTTGCTATCAAACAATCAAGGTAGTGAGTGAGGGAGTTAGGTTGTCAAGAACTAGTTTGAGAATAAGTGAGTGAGAGAGAGTTGAGGTTATAGTTTTTAAATGTGGGCATCTGTGCGTACATGTATTTTTTTAAATTCCCTTTTTAACTTTTTCCCCCATTTTGTTTGAATAGAAATATGTGATGTGTGTGTACTATACATACATACAAAAAAAGATGTGATGCATGCTTGAAGATTTCATTTCTTGCTTTTGCATGTTATTTCAATGCGAATGGATGATGACAGGCTATTTAAACGTGCTAGCCTTTGTGAAATTTATATTGTACATATTGAGTATTTCAGCACTTATATGCAGCATTAAAGGTTATGGAATTCTTTATGGCTCATTACATCTAGTTTGCGAGGTGTAGCTAAAAATGATGGATTAATGTAAATTTTTGCTCAAAGATTTTGAATCATGTGAAGCATGCCCATGCCTTTTTTTTTTCATGTGAACAATCCTTTTATATAGTGCATTGTGGAGAAATGGGTTTAAATAAAAAACAATTGTATATTTCAATTTTAAGTGTGGGAGGAACTAGCATGTGAATCAGAAAATGAGATGATCGAAGGAGAAATTGCTATCATAGATATGTTATTTTGTTTTAGTTGTTGGCTAGAAATGCTTTGTTGAAAAATAATATTTTCAAACATCTTTTCATTTAAATTGTTGTTGAATTTTGTAATTACATGATTATATTCAATATTTGCATCGATATTGTTTGTTTGTGGTTGAGCTAGGCGTAGAGCAAAGGATATGTAAATTCATGTTATTCCACGAGATTGGTCAATTATTGTGATTCCTCAAATAAGGATATGTTTTTTGATCATGTAAATTCATAGTATCTGACGTTCTAATTTCATAATCCTCTTTCATGTTCTATAATTTCGCAATCTTTATTCATATCATATTCTCATTTAAAGCTAACGACCTCTGTTATATCATGTAGTTCCATCATTGGGTGTTTGCATGTTTTTTCTTTTGTTTTTTGCTCTAAATAAGCTTCTTGACTGCCACGTAGGCACTTTATTTAAGCAATATTTGCAAGGAACCTCCTATCTTAACTTATTTGAATAATTAATAGTGCATTTGGGGCAGCGGTGCGGCAGTGGTGTGAAGCCGCACCCTAATTTTTTCTTTTTGGTTAAACAGCTTTTTGCCTACATTCTCAAAAAGCTATTGCTAAAAGCTGTGTTTTCCTATTAACCTGGCTACATGCGGTGATTGCTAGGAAGCTTCGGTCTGACTTTTTAAAAAAAAAAAAAGAAAAAAAGAAAAAAATTATAATAGCCACCATAACTTTTTAAATAACAACTTCTTCAGTAGCTTCAGAGCAGCTTCTTCAAACAACTGCAGTTGCCCCAAACAGACTCTAAACTATACCATGTTTGAATAAGAGGACTAGCCGAAATTCATTTGCCATAATTTTTCTTATTCAGCACCAGCGACTTTATACATGTTTGTTTTTTTTGCCATTCAGTCTAAAATTTAATGAATAGTTTTTGAGATTCACTTAAGAGTTAGAATATTACAATATTAGAAGTGAATCAAGGGTTGAGTTTTTAATAAATTAGTAACAATTTTCACCAATTGACTTAAATGTTTGGATTGATGGGTGTCCATCCACTAATATATTGGGCTCAGTTTGGTTACCTAGTGTTTAATTCTCTTAGAACGTTATATACCTTGGAATTTTGTGACTCATATTGGACTTGGGAACTTGTATGATGTCAAGAAAGTTTCAAAAGTGGGTGTCATTCANACAACAGCGACTTTATACATTTTTTTTTTGCCATGCAGTCTAAAATTTAATGAATAGTTTTTGAGATTCACTTAAGAGTTAGAATATTACAATATTAGAAGTGAATCAAGGGTTAAGTTTTTCATAAATTAGTAACAATTTTCACCAATTGACTTAAATGTTTGGATTGATGGATGTCCATCCACTAATATATTGGGCTCAGTTTGGTTACCTAGTGTTTAATTCTCTTAGAACGTTATATACCTTGTAATTTTGTGACTCATATTGGACTTGGGAACTTGTATGATGTCAAGAAAGTTTCAAAACTGGGTGTCATTCAATTATTCTTGATATGGTTGGGTGGGCTTTTGATGTCAATATAATTGATTATATTATAAAGCTTTTGTTAGAGAGAGAGGATGAATGATATAAAAAATGTTTGTGGAGAGATTGTGAGATCTACATGAGAGTGAAATTCACGTTAAAGTTGAAACAAGAGTTGAATTCCTAATATATTAATGTTGACTTCTGTCCATTGGCCCAACTCTTTGAGTTCAAGGTGCCCATTCACTATTAAATTGAGCTTGACATCGGCCCCCATGATACATTCTCCTATGAAAGTTCCCATATTTTTTTCCACGTTCATCCCGTCTAGTGTAACTTTTTTTTCTTTCAGGTGAATAATAGGTCTAATTGTTAGTCATTAAATATTTAAATTCATAAAATTTGATTGAGATTTTTATTTTTCATGCAAGCACATGCTAATTTTGCTTTTTAATTATTTTTAAATTTTAACGCTCTATTAAATGGATGTTGATTCTTTATCCATGGTTAATTTTGACATCTAGCTTATTTTGTGCAGGCAGGTGTTATGGAAACTCATGATGAAGAAACACGAAAATTTTTCAAACATTCATCTGTTATATGTGTGCTAGCTCCTCGTTATGCCAGCAATAAACTTAGTATTGTCAAACAACAGGCAGGTCACTTGCTTGTTTTGATCATTGCACCTCTAATTTGCTATCTTATATTTCTGGATGATCAATCTATTGAAACCATCTTATTTTTATTTTTTTTAATTTAGTTTAATATTTCCTTGAATCTTGTTTTTATTGTTTTGTATGCAAGCTATGCTGATAAATAAAACTTTGGACTACTTGGAGAACCAGGATATGGAAAGACACCACTCAGTTTTGAGAGGCTGATTGTTATTGTAGCCATTTTTAATGTTCATTTTCAATTTTTGTTTCCCCTATATTAAGTTCTTGCCTTTAGGTTGCATTTCTTAACGTATTAATCTTTTAGAGTTTGACTTACAAGTTTAACTGTTTTGTTTAGCCATAGTTGAATTGGGGTTTTGTTTTTGTTTTTATAATTAATTTTGGTTATTTATGTGTTTAAATTAACTTGAAAATCATTTAATTACATTATAAATTTTTCAGAAAAATAATTGTGTGGATTCAAAATCCCCATGAGGTCAAGCAGGACCTTTGACAATTAAGTGCACGTCTTGTGCAAATTTAAAATGATTGAATTAATGCTTGATTTCAACTAGCAATTATATATACTTATAATGGTATGATAACTGTTAGACAAGATTCAATGCACCACCTGAGTTCATGGGACATTGAATTGCTTGAATCGATGGTTGAACCATTCAGGAAAGCCGGCAAACTCCTTTTCTTGACTGCACATATGGAGAGCTTAGTTGCCTGTGACATTCCCTTCCTAATTGAGCTACAATGGATTTGTTATTATTTTTGGTGTTATGAGAGGGCACCCATGATATTGCNTAGAATTTTGTGACTCATATTGGACTTGGGAACTTGTATGATGTCAAGAAAGTTTCAAAAGTGGGTGTCATTCAATTATACTTGATATGGTTGGGTGGGCTTTTGATGTCAATATAATTGATTATATTATAAAGGTTTTGTTAGAGAGAGAGGATGAATGATATAAAAAATGTTTGTGGAAAGATTGTGAGATCTACATGAGAGTGAAATTCACGTTAAAGTTGAAGCAAGAGTTGAATTCCTAATATATTAGTGTTGACTTCTGTCCATTTGCCCAACTCTTTAAGTTCATGGTGCCCATTCACTATTAAATTGAGCTTGACATCGGCCCCCATGATACATTCTCCTATGAAAGTTCCCATATTTTTTTTCATGTTCATCCTGTCTAGTGTAACTTTGTTTTCTTTCAGGTGAATAATAGGTCTAATTGTTAGTCATTAAATATTTAAATTCATAAAATTTGATTGAGATTTTTATTTTTCATGCAAGCACATGCTAATTTCGCTTTGTAATTATTTTTAAATTTTAACGCTCTATTAAATTGATTTTGATTCTTTATTCATGATTAATTTTGACATCTAGCTTATTTTGTGCAGGCAGGTGTTATGGAAACTCATGATGAAGAAACACGAAAATTTTTCAAACATTCATCTGTTATATGTGTGCTAGCTCCTCGTTATGCCAGCAATAAACTTAGTATTGTCAAACAACAGGCAGGTCACTTGCTTGTTTTGATCATTGCACCTCTAATTTGCTATCTTATATTTCTGGATGATCAATCTATTGAAATCATCTTATTTTTATTTTTTTAATTTAGTTTAATATTTCCTTGAATCTTGTTTTTATTGTTTTGTATGCACGCTATGCGGATAAATAAAACTTTAGAATACTTGGAGAACCAGGATATGGAAAGACACCACTCAGTTTTGAGAGGCTGATTGTTTTTGTAGCCAATTTTAATGTTCATTTTCAATTTTTGTTTCCCCTATATTGAGTTCTTGCCTTTAGGTTGTATTTCTTAACGTATTAATCTTTTAGAGTTTTACTTACAAGTTTAACTGTTTTGTTTAGCCATAGTTGAATTGGGGTTTTGTTTTTGTTTTTTATAATTAATTTTGGTATTTAAGTGTTTAAATTAACTTGAAAATCATTTAATTACATTATAGATTTTTCAGAAAAATAATTGTGTGGATTCAAAATCCCTATGAGGTCAAGCAGGACCTTTGACAATTAAGTGCACGTCTTGTGCAAATTTAAAATGATTGAATTAATGCTTGATTTCAACTAGCAATTATATATACTTATAATGGTATGATAACTGTTAGACAAGATTCAATGCACCACCTGAGTTCATGGGACATTGAATTGCTTGAATCGATGGTTGAACCATTCAGGAAGGCCGGCAAACTCCTTTTCTTGATTGCACATGTGGAGAGCTTAGTTGCCTGTGACAATCCCTTCCTAATTGAGCTACAATGGATTTGTTATTATTTTTGGTGTTATGAGAGGGCACCCATGANTCTTTTCTTGATTGCACGTGTGGAGAGCTTCGTTGCCGGTGACAATCCCTTCCTAATTGAGCTACAATGGATTTGTTATTATTTTTGGTGTTATGAGAGGGCACCCATGATATTGCAAATTTGAATTAGTCTTCCATACTTGGCTTTCTCCCTACCAACAAATGTAGTTCTGTTTAACGGACGTTCTTTCTTGCCCAAATTGTCCATACGTGGTTTCTCCTTCATGATGCTAGCTTTGTTGGCTTTCCATTTGCAAATTCCTTTTTACTCATGACCATAATGATTGCTAATTTTTCTATTTTCGGGACTTTAACTTTCCCTTAGTTTCCTTTCACAGTTTTTGTTTTCTCGAGCTTTCAAGTTGTTCTTTCTAATAGCAGATTTCCTTTATAGTTCCTTTGGCATAGGGCANCATTGCAATTTTGAATTAGTCTTCCATATTTGGCTTTCTCCCTACCAACAAATGTAATTCTGTTTGATGGACGTTCTCTCTTGCCCAAATTGTCCATACATGGTTTCTCCTTCATGATGCTAGCTTTTTTGGTTTTCCATTTGCAAATTCCTTTTTACTCATGACCATAATGATTGCTAATTTTTCTATTTTCGGGACTTTAGCAATCAATGCTTTCCCTTAGTTTCCTTTCATAGTCTTTGTTTTCTCGAGCTTTCAAGTTGTTCTTTCTAATAGCAGATTTCCTTTATAGTTCCTTTGGCATAGGAAAATACATTCCATTTACATCTTTTCCTAGCTTTCCTTGTATACTATTTGTGTTTATTGTTGAATTTTTTTGCCTATGTTTGGAATTGAGATTCCATGTGTCGGAATTTGAGANTTTGGCTTTCTCCCTACCAACAAATGTAATTCTGTTTGACGGATGTTCTCTCTTGCCCAAATTGTCCATACGTGGTCTCTCGTTCATGATGCTAGCTTTTTTGGCTTTCCATTTGCAAATTCCTTTTTACTCATGACCATAATGATTGCTAATTTTTCTATTTTCGGAACTTTAGTAATCAATACTTTCCGTTAGTTTCCTTTCATAGTCTTTGTTTTCTCGAGCTTTCAAGTTGTTCTTTCTAATAGCAGATTTCCTTTTGTAGTTCCTTTGGCATAGGGCAATACATTCCATTTACATCTTTTCCTAGCTTTCATTGTATACTATTTATTTTTATTGTTGAATTTTTTTGCCTATGTTTGGAATTGAGATTCCATGTGTCGGAATTTGAGAAACTTCTTGTTTTTGGCCATATTTTGATAGATTCTAACAAATCATCACATTTGAACCTTTTTTTTATGTATGAATGTAAGTCCTTAGGCATAAAATGATACTGGAGTTAACCCAAACCACAATAAAAAAAATAAATATTATTATTGAAAGCAAATAGATGGTTACAATCAATACACTTTAAAGGGAAAATACACCACAAATGATTCAAAGTCATGTTAGGGCAGATCCTGGGCGATGGTGGTGACGGTCACGGATGTCTTGGAGAGGCGGCACCAAGGTAGGGAAGGGGTTTATGGATTGTGGACGAGGAACAACAACGATTATGGGCGGCTAGAACAATAGGGCCACATGGGACGACGCTCCAAACTGCAGCAGTTTACCATTTGGGGCAGTTGCGGCGGCGACAATGGAAAGCTGAGACAGGAAGGGCAGTGAGGAGGAAGGGCTAGAACGACAATGGAAGCGAGTATGCGGCGGCTGGAAGGCTGTGACCTGTTAAAAACAACAAGAGGGAGGGCTGACAGTTGATTCAAAAGGAGGATAGCAGGTATTGTGGAAGGCAGGACGTTGGAACAGTGATGGCGGCAAGCGGGGGCGCTAGAATCACATGGAACTTGGGCAGGAATGCAGAGAGATATGGAAGGAGAATAGGGAAGTTAAACCACCTCGGGAGAGAGACATAACTAGAGCACCTCCCATTTTTTTTGATACAATCCTCAAAGGGGAAAACAAACACAACGGCTGCCGTAACAGAAATCTGAGCCAAAACTAGTTTAAACACAAAAACAACATATTTATAGGCTTAGGGTAAATAGGAATGGACCCCACTCCTAATAGGAGAGAAATCCACTTAAAGGAATGGACTAGTCCAAGCCGCCCTCGCTCAAGGGAGTTCGTAGTACTGTAGCAATGGTCCCAAAAAAAAAGCTTCCTGGGTCTCTCCCGCAACGTATAATATTCAATTAATGATTCAATAAAGTTCTAGATTGATATAATATTTTCCTTATACCTGCTCGAGGCTTTGATATTCTATTGAGCGATTTCTATTTGCTTTTTCAAATTCGTACAATTGAATTTCAATATTTAACTAGTCTGAGATGATTTTTTTTTTTAATTCAGGCAAAATTATACAAATTTAAATTATTTTCTATGCTTGACTTTCTATACGTGAAATTATGGTTTTGTTTTGTTGTAGGCCTTCTTTCTATAGTTATTTACTTCTTGTGGTTATGGCAATTAACTACCTTCCCTTGACGGCTTCTTCTCATGGCGTTGTAACCTGTTGGGCTTTTTTTTGTGATTATATTTCCTTCCTGAGATTGTAGCAATCAACAATCTTGTAGTCCGGGACTACAACAATTAATGGTTTTTCCATGGTTTTATTTTTGTGACCTCATAACTTCAGCATTCAAGAGGTGCTTTTATTTTGATTTGCTCTGTATGGTATTGTAGCACTTGAGTGACACCTTCCATCTATGACTTTCCCTAGCTTACCTTCAAACCTATTTTTCTGTTTGTTGATTTTCTTTGTTCATGTGGTGGAGATTTTCATGTGTTGGAATTTGTGAAAAGCATTTGTATTTGTTGGTTTATGACATTTTTGCTATATTCGTATATTTTTTTATTTAAAAAGATAGGAGAAACGACACTTCACTGCTTTGCTACTAAGGTGTGAGAGGGATAATGTAGGTGTCTTTAGCATTGTGCTTACCCCAACTGCCTAACACGTGCCAAAGTCGTTCCTATTTTCTAGTGGTGGATCATCCTTACACTGACTTTCATAGAAGTGACTTTTAACAATTAAACAAGGCTTGTTAACTCCATTATTTTTTCATGTAAAAATCTTTTTCTCCTGGCCTATGTGTGCTTGCATGTATTTTAAATTGCAATAATCGTTTAAACAACTTACAAGTCTATTTGTTTTAGATTTTTATTGAGGATGTGCCTATGATTTAGGAAAGAAAAAACTTTGTAAATTCATAAATTTTTCGTTCCTTGATATTCCTTCTAGTTTTATTAGTGTTTCACGGGCAGGTGCGATTGGGAATTTCGCTTGAAACTCGAAATTGCTTAAGCAAGTGGTATTGGGAATTTTTCTTTAAACCCAGAAATTGTTGATTTATGAGTACAATTTAAAGTCAACTCTATTTTTTTAGTTTATTTTTCAACTTGTGCCTTTTTTTTAGTTGAACATGGCTTGCTCTAAATGTGATTTGAGATTACAGGAGGGACTTGAGGGATAGAGAAGAGATTGAAAAGAGAAATCAGTGATTAAGGTATTAAATTAATTTAATATTCATTCATCAAGTCATCATTCAAGATTATTATCTATAAAAGGATTGGAAAATATCTACAGGCATGGGGCCGATATGCCTCCTCCTCAACATCATTCTAAGATGCCTAATGACCGTGCATAGAGTGAAAGGTGCAAGTGAACTTCCTTTTTTTCTAAGCAGCCTTATGCTAGAAGAATTGACACCTTAAGCCTAGGACAAAGCTTTATTGATCGGTAAACTGAAGCAACTTCGCTATTAAACTTCAATGAAATTGTGAATTTTGAGGGTTCTTTAGATTGGTTTGTATGTGTTGACCTCAATTTTCGTGAGGTCTAGTTTTTCTCGTAGGAGTTAGGATCTAGCCTTAGGGGTCTTCCTGCGACTATCTTAGAACCTTAGAAGTGGTGCCCGCCTCGTTTTAGTTCGACCTGTTTCCGTCCTATTTTGGAGTTTCGCGTGTGTGGTATCGACTTCTAGCTCTTAGAGGGATGAAACCGACACGAGGAAACCCAAAATGAATTCCTATAGGACCTTTCCGAGCCTTAGGTTGGCCTTCTGCACAATTCGCACTCCTGCGCGCACCAGCTTCGCAATTCGGAGAGTCGACGCGTCCGATTGCTGCAATTCGCAT
>JXCR01137093.1:50285-117172 GCA_002079205.1 Phalaenopsis hybrid cultivar
TTTTAAATAACAACTTCTTCAGTAGCTTCAGAGCGGCTTCTTCAAACAGCTGCAGTTGCCCCAAACAGACTCTAAACTATACCATGTTTGAATAAGAGGACTAGCCTAAATTCATTTGCCATAATTTTTCTTATTCAGCACCAGCGACTATATACATGTTTTTTTTTTGCCATGCAGTCTAAAATTTAATGAATAGTTTTTGAGATTCACTTAAAAGTTAGAATATTACAATATTAGAAGTGAATCAAGGGTTGAGTTTTTAATAAATTAGTAACAATTTTCACCAANAGATGCATTGTTCTAAACACATTATGACTCACTATGGTGTACACTTTTTGTGTGCATCACTTGCACACTTTTTGGCCAACTGCTCCTTATTATTTGACTCGCAATTTTGTATACTTTTGTGTGCATCACTTGCACACTTTTTGGCCAACTGCTTTCTATGCTTTGACACATCAATTTTTTAATTTCTGTTCGTAAGTTACCTTTTTGCACTCCAGTTGATTCATTGAAGTTTGCGTAAGAACAATTTTGATTCTTTTTTTTGTATTTTGTGCATTGAACAATTTTGATTACTTATTATTTGCTTGAATGCTTTATTATCAAATTTTCTTGTTCCAATTTTTTTGGTTAACAATCATTTATTTGTAATCACACCCCATCATTCTTATTGTTTTTGTGCTCTCTTTTTCCTCCAAAAATTTGGGAAAATTTTGACAGTAATTTCACTCCACGCTTGTGAAGGGATTGAGGAGTAGGCTACTTTGCTTGCCAATAAAGGCTTTTTGGGTGTGTTGTATGGGGGCAACATGATCTATGAAATCCATCAAACCACATCATTATATTAGTGTTTTAAGGGACTATTTTCTGCACAATATCAGCTAAAAGCATTTCTATATTGCATTAAAATTGTGTGAACGACTTGCACGGGAGAGCTCAGAGTCTCCCTCTCATTATATATTCATGGACGCAAGGATTTTGCTATCAAACAATCAACGTAGTGAGTGAGGGAGTTAGGCTGTCAAGAATTAGTTTGAGAATAAGTGAGTGAGAGAGAGTCGAGGTTATAGTTTTTAAATGTGGGCATCTGTGCGGACATGTATTTTTTTAAATTCCCTTTTTAACTTTTTCCCCCATTTTTTTTTGAATAGAAATATGTGATGTGTGTGTATTATACATACATACAAAAAAGATGTGATGCATGTTTGCAGATTTCATTTCTTGCTTTTGCATGTTATTTCAATGCGAATGGATGATGACAGGCTATTTAAATGTGCTAGCCTTTGTGAAATTTATATTGTACATATTGAGTATTTCAACACTTATATGCAGCATTAAAGGTTATGGAATTCTTTATGGCTCATTACATCTAATTTGAGAGGTGTAGCTAAAAATGATGGATTAATGTAAATTTTTGCTCAAAGATTTTGAATCATGTGAAGCATGCCCANATTAAAGTTGAAACAAGAGTTGAATTCCTAATATATTAATGTTGACTTCTGTCCATTGGCCCAGCTGTTTGAGTTCATGGTGCCCATTCACTATTAAATTGAGCTTGACATCGGCCCCCATGATACATTCTCCTATGAAAGTTCCCATATCCACGTTCATCCTGTCTAGTGTAACTTTGTTTTCTTTCAGGTGAATAATAGGTCTAATTGTTAGTCATTAAATATTTAAATTCATAAAATTTGATTGAGATTTTTATTTTTCATGCAAGCTCATGCTAATTTTGCTTTGTAATTATTTTTAAATTTTAACGCTCTATTAAATGGATGTTGATTCTTTATCCATGATTAATTTTGACATCTTGCTTATTTTGTGCAGGCAGGTGTTATGGAAACTCATGATGAAGAAACACGAAAATTTTTCAAACATTCATCTGTTATATGTGTGCTAGCTCCTCGTTATGCCAGCAATAAACTTAGTATTGTCAAACAACAGGCAGGTCACTTGCTTGTTTTGATCATTGCACCTCTAATTTGCTATCTTATATTTCTGGATGATCAATCTATTGAAACCATCTTATTTTTATCTTTTTAAATTTAGTTTAATATTTCCTTGAATCTTGTTTTTATTGTTTTGTATGCACGCTATGCGGATAAATAAAACTTTAGAATACTTGGAGAACCAGGATATGGAAAGACACCTCTCAGTTTTGAGAGGCTGATTGTTTTTGTAGCCATTTTTAATGTTCATTTTCAATTTTTGTTTCCCTGTATTAAGTTCTTGCCTTTAGGTTGTATTTATTAACGTATTAATCTTTTAGAGTTTTACTTACAAGTTTAACTGTTTTGTTTAGCCATAGTTGAATTGGGGTTTTGTTTTTGTTTTTTATAATTAATTTTGGTATTTAAGTGTTTAAATTAACTTGAAAATCATTTAATTACANTTTCTTTTTCGATTTGTTTGCCTGTGCTGTTGTGCTTGAGCACTCTCGAGGTACCCCTCTCTTCCCCCTTCTTCTGGTGCCATGTTTCCTTGCGGTTTTCCTCTTGGCCGAGGCTTTGAGCCTGTCTCTGTTGGATGATACAGCATGCTAGTTTTTTTTTACTTTCGTATATTTTGAGGCATTCACTTTAACAGCATATGAGGGATAAGAGTATGAGCATGTTTTAGGAGTTTGATTTGGTTATTTGTTTAAACTAGGGATTGCATCTTAATGTTTTATGCATGTTCGGGGGCTCGGTTTTGGCTCCCTGTGGCACTCCTTGGTTTGAAACATATGCTATGAGAAAATCTATTCAATTTNAAATTTGAGAAACTTCTTGTTTTTGGCCATATTTTGATAGATTCTAACAATTCATCACATTAGAACCTTTTTTTATGTATGAATGGAAGTCCTTAGGCATAAAATGATACTGGAGTTAACCCAAACTACAATAGAAAAAACAAATATTATTATTGAAAGCAAATAGGTGGTTACAATCAATACACTTGAAAGTAAAAATACACCACAAATGACACACAAACTCATGTTAGGGCAAATCCTGGGCGATGGTGGTGACGGTCATGGCTGGCTTGGAGAGGCGGCACCAAGGTAGGGAAGGGGTTTATGGATTGTGGACGAGGAACGACAACGATTATGGGCGGCTGGAAAAATAGGGCCACGTGGGACGACACTCCAAACTGCAGCAGTTTGCCATTTGGGGCGGTTGCGGCGGCGACAATGGAAGGTTGGGACAGGAAGGGCAGTGAGGAGGAAGGGCTAGAACAGCAATGGAAGCGAGTATGGGGCGGCTGGAAGGCTGTGACCTGTTAGAAACAACAAGAGGGAGGGCTGACGGTTGATTCAAAAGGAGGATAGCAGGTATTGTGGAAGGCAGGACGTTGGAACAGTGATGGTGGCAAGCGGGGGCGCTGGAATCGCATGGAACTTGGGCTGGAATGCAGAAACTGCAAGAGAGAGATATGAAAGGGGAATAGGGAAGTTAAACCACCTCGGCAGAGATATAACTAGACCACCTCCCATTTTTTCGGATACAGTCCTCAAAGGGGAAAACAGACACAACGGCTGCCCTGACAAGAAATCTGAGCCAAAACTAGTTTAAACACAAAAACAACATATTTATAGAGTTAGGGTAAATAGGAATGGACCCCAATCCCAATAGGAGGGAAATCCACTTAAAGGAATGGACTAGTCCAAGCCGCCCTTGCTCAAGGGAGTTTGTAGTACTGTAGCAATGGTCCCAAAAAAAAGCTTCCTGGGACTCTCCCGTAGCATATAATATTCAATTAATGATTCAATAAAGTTCCAGATTGATATAATATTTTCCTTATACCTGCTCAAGGCTTTGATCTTCTATTGAGCGATTTCTATTTGCTTTTTCAAATTCACACAATTGAATTTCAAATATTTAACTAGTCTGAGATGATTTTTTTTTTAATTCGGGCAAAATTATACAAATTTAAATTATTTTCTATGCTTGACTTTCTATATGTGAAATTATGGTTTTGTTTTGTTGTAGGCTTCTTTCTATAGCTTTTTACTTCTTGTGGTTATGGCAATTAACTACCTTCCCTTGACGGCTTCCTCTCGTGGCGTTGTAACCTTTTGGGTTTCTTTTTGTGATTATATTTCCTTCCTGAGATTGTAGCAATCAACAATCTTGTTGTCCGGGACTACAACAATTAATGGTTTTTCCATGGTTTTATTTTTTTGACCTCATAACTTTAGCATTCGAGAGATGCTTTTATTTTGATTTGCCCTGTATGGTATTGTAGCACTTGAGTGACACCTTCCATCTATGACTTTCCCTAGCTTACCTTCAAACCTATTTTTCTGTTTGTTGATTTTCTTTGTTCATGTGGTGGAGATTTTCATGTGTTGGAATTTGTGAAAAGCATTGTATTTGTTGGTTTATGACATTTTTGCTATATTTGTATATTTTTTATTTAAAAAGATAGGAGAAACGACACTTCACTGCTTTGCTACTAAGGTGTGAGAGGGATAATGTATGTGTCTTTAGCATTGTGCTTACCCCAACTGCCTAACACGTGCCAAGGTGGTTCCAATTTTCGAGTGGTGGATCATCCTTACACTGACTTTCATAGAAGTGACTTTTCACAATTAAACAAGGCTTGTTAACTCCATTATTTTTTCATGTAAAAATCTTTTTTCTCCTGGCCTATGTGTGCTTGCATGTATTTTAAATTGCAAAAATCGTTTAAACAACTTACAAGTCTATTTGTTTTAGATTTTTATTGAGGGCGTGCCTATGATTTAGGAAAGAAAAAAGCTTTGTAAATTCATAAATTTTTCGTCCCTTGATATTCCTTCTAGTTTTATTAGTGTTTCACGGGCAGGTGCGATTGGGAATTTCGCTTGAAACTCGAAATTGCTTAAGCAAGTGGTATTGGGAATTTTTCTTTAAACTCAGTAATTGTTGATTTATGAGTACAATTTAAAGTCAACTCAATATTTTTTTAGTTTATTTTTCAACTTGTGCCTTTTTTTTTAGTTGAACATGGCTCGCTCTAAATGTGATTTGAGATTACAGGAGGGACTTGAGGGATAAANTTTATTTTTCAACTTGTGCCTTTTTTTTAGTTGAACATGGCTCGCTCTAAATGTGATTTGAGATTACAGGAGGGACTTGAGGGATAGAAAGGAGATTGAAAAGAGAAATCAGTGATTAAGGTATCAAATTAATTTAATATTCATTCATCAAGTCATCATGCAAGATTATTATCTATAAAAGGATTGGAAAATATCTACAGGCATGGGGCCAATATGCCTCCTGAACATCATTCTAAGATGCCTAATGACCGTGTCATAGAGTGAAAGGTGCAAGTGAACTTCCTTCTTTTCTAAGCAGCCTTATGCTAGAAGAATTGACACCTTAATCCTAGGACAAAGCTTAATTGATCAATAAACTGTAGCAACTTCGCTACTAAACTTCAATGAAATTGTGAATTTTGAGGGTTCTTTAGATTGGTTTGTATGCGAGGAGGATTCTTTGATGTAGAATTTAGATGATCAAAGGATTTTTTCAGTATTCTATAATTTAAGAGATTTTTATCTATATAGGGTGAATGAATTATTATGACACTCAATAGGACGTAATTAAGAAAAGGATTCATGTAGCCGACCCCACTTAATGGGATAAAGGCCTGTTGTTGTTGTTGTTGTTGTTGTTGCTGTAGGGTGAATCAATTATCAAATATTGTGCTTGGAAGTCACCAATTTTAGTCTGTGCGGGGAATGAAGATGNAAGAGGAGATTGAAAAGAGGAACCAGTGATTAAGGTATCAAATTAATTTAATATTTATTCATCAAGTCATGATGCAAGATTATTATCTTTAAAAGGATTGGAAAATATCTACAGGCATGGGGCCGACCGGCCAATATGTCACCTCCTCAACATCATTCTAAGATGCCTAATGACCGTGTCATAGAGCGAAAGGTGCAAGTGAACTTTCTTCTTTTCTAAGCAGCCTTATGCTAGAAGAATTGACACCTTAATCCTAGTACAAAGCTTTATTGATAAGAAACTGAAGCAACTTTGCTACTAAACTTCAATGAAATTGTGAATTTTGAGGGTTCTTTAGATTGGTTTGTATGCGAGGAGGATTCTTTGATGTAGAATTTAGATGATCAAAGGATTTTTTCAGTATTCTATAATTTAAGAGATTTTTATCTATATAGGGTGAATCAATTATTATGACACTCAATAGGATGTAATTAAGTAAAGGATTCATGTAGCTGACCCCACTTAATGGGATAAAGGCCTGTTGTTGTTGTTGTAGGGTGAATCAATTATCAAATATTGTGCTTGGAAGTCACCAATTTTAGTCTGTGCAGGGAATGAAGATGTTGAATTATTGATCTTCGCATGAGGATCATAAGAAGCAATCCTTTTCGTTCATTGCGTCAGATTATGCCACTGAATCTTAAAGACTGGCCTCTTGTACTTGAGTACAGAAGGAAAAACAAAATTTGGCGTCCAATCTTGTTAACAACTTTGAATGTTATGTATTGAGAACATTTTTATGCAATCTTTTCGTATGATTGAATTTATCGGTTAACTTATAGCTTAGCAGAGAGGTTTTGATCGCCATGCTTCACCAGGAGTAAGATTTGGATTCATAACATTCAAGAAAATTGTAGGTTTCTTGGAATTTGAGAAGGGGAAAGCACATGTTGTAGGAGAAATGTCTATAGTATACTAAAACAAGTTAAACTGTCGAGGCATTTGGAGTTATTTAAGAATTATTTCCAAACTTGTAAAGTTTTCGGTTATCTCACTGTATCAAGTTATCAATCTATGCTGTCTTTTCCTTGGCTCAGGTGAGCCTACTTCTCTCCCTGATGCAATTGTTTCTGCACAGCCACAGTATGATCTATTAGACTCTGTTATTTCAACTCAACCGTGTATGCCAGCAAGAGATCCTTGCAATATTTTGTAGGAACAGTACTGCCTCTCTAAATTAGCCACTCGTTTTGTATGCATTGTTATTTATGTTGATGGAAGCAAAGAAAATAAGTTTTAATGTGAGACAGATACAAAAGCATCATTCATAATTCATAAATAGTCGTTGAACTTTGAGTGTTAGGACTGTGCTTGGGAAATACATTTGGATGCTTTTGTGAGTTTAAGTGTGCAGGCGGGTACCACCTTAGCTTGTTTTTGTTTGAGGCATGCTGTAAGCCATCATCCCAAATAGAGCATAAAATTCAATCAAATGATTTAATGCTTTAGTTGATTTTTTTCTTCCCTATGTTAGTGTCCCTGATAGAAGCATGGGACACATTCAATGCTTGGTGACTTATATTTGCTATAACTTCTTGAAGATTCTTTTTCCTGTTTGTATTTTAATCAGTTTTTACAGGTTTGGAGGTTAGCATTTCTTTTCCACCTAGTTACAGCAGAGTAACTTTTGTTGTTGTCTAGCAATTTTCATTTGCCTATGTTAATGAGTGTTGCTATTGTTAGTTTCTTCACTTCTTTCATTGCGTTATCCGTGCATGATGTTGGCCGAAAATTTGGATGCTGCATCCAGAAATATATCTTTTCTGTTTTTTGTTTGCTTTTTTTTGTCATTTTTTTTCCTAAATTGTTAACTTACCATTTTGATTGCTAATCTGTTATTCAGGTTGTGGGAACACTTTTTACTCACCATCAGAAATGTGTGTTGGTTGATACACAAGCTTTTGGAAATAATCGAAAGATTACTGCTTTTATAGGAGGTCTTGACCTCTGTGACGGTCGTTATGATACTCCTGAACATAGGATTTTTAAGGATCTTGATTCCATCTTTGTGAATGACTTCCACAATCCCACCTTTTCTGTGAGTGTTATTTTTGTTCTCAGCCTTCAACTAAAAGGTTTTACTTTGTCTTTTTTCTAGCTGTTAGAGAAAAAGTGTTTTGTGATCTTGTATTGTTACCCAGGCTGTCATGCCGATCTTTGCACGTGTTTCTATTGTTCTTTATCTGGGAGTTATTTTTTGCTTTATGAGTGTTATCAAACTTATATTAAGCAAGCTAACTTTGATATTTGTAGCATATATAATGAGTGCCTTTTCAAATTATCTTATTTTTTTTGGCATAATTATTTATAAATGCTGTCGTTCTGATGTTTTTTTGTCACTATTATTGCATTGCCCAAAAATGTGTTCTATATTTATTTCATGGAAAATCTGTAATGATGGCAAAACCAACTTTTTTGTGAAATTTCTTAGTGTTAGCTAGCTTGTTTGGCCAACCCCACCTTTCAAAACCAAAAAAGCTTTTCAGCTGTTTTGGTAGCACCTTTCAATGTTAGCTTCTAAATACTGAGCAGAATGAAACAATAATTGAATAGCATAAGTACTACAACTAATGGAACTAATAAAAGCAAATTCAAGCATAAAGGATAAGTCCTCCATTCAAGATGATCGATATGTAGTATTAATTAACCCTTTTCTCAAATTTTTGTTTGGTCAGACTGAAACAAAGGGCCCAAGGCAACCATGGCATGATTTACACTGCAAAATTGAAGGGCCTGCTGCATACGACGTTCTAACCAATTTTGAGCAGCGGTGGAGGAAATCAACAAAGTGGCGTGAATTTAGATGGCTTTTTAAAAAGGGAAGGTCGCACTGGAATGATGATGCATTGATAAAGCTGGAACGTATATCTTGGATACTTAGTCCTTCAGCTTCCTCCCCCATAGATGATCCCGTCTTATCGGTTTCCAAAGAAGAAGATCCAGAAACTTGGGATGTGCAGGTTACAATTAAAAGGCAAATTATTCACACTTTTTAGTATTTTGAACCACGGCTTACTCTTAAAATTTGCAGATATTCCGATCCATTGACTCTGGTTCAGTAAAAGGATTTCCTAAGACTGGTTTGAAGGCTGAGGAAAAGGTTTGCTTTTCCTGATTATTTTGTCAGTATCGAATCTAAGTTCAAATACAATAGCCATATAAAACATTATGATGCTATATCAAGAAAGCATTAGTTTGAAGTACTTGGTTTTCTATTACCAATTTGTTGCCATTTTGAATTAAGATTTTTTTTAGATTGCGATTTAATTTTGCAGTAGTTTGATGCAGAATCTTGCTATCCAAAAAAATCTGGTGGTTGATAAAAGCATACACACGGCATACGTAAAGGCAATTAGATCCGCAAAGCACTTCATATATATTGAAAATCAGTACTTTCTTGGTTCTTCTTATGGTTGGCCATCCTATAAAAGTTCAGGTGTGGATTCATCTTATAACTACTGCTTATATTCAATGATGCAATAGCTTTTCTTCTTGAACAACTCATACCATTTTTCTTCTGCACCAAACCTAAAAATAAGGGAATTTGTCCCTTCTATTTTTGTTCGTATTTTATAACCTCCTCTTACTAATTCAATTTTTTTTTTAATCAAGCTTTGCTTAAAGTACATTCTAACTTGGTAATTTGAGAGAGATGCTAGGGTTATCTACAGTTTCTTTCTGCATCGCCTTTTTCTTCAGCACTGATGATTTCTTTGTATTATCAGGTGCTGATAACCTAATTCCAATTGAATTAGCATTGAAGATTGCTAGCAAAATTAAAATTGGAGAACCCTTTGCGGTGTACATAGTAATACCAATGTGGCCCGAGGGATCTCCGACTGCTGCATCAGTGCAAGAGATACTCTTTTGGCAGGTACTGGTTGTATATCTTTAAAGGCATTTACATACATACCACTTAATTCTTATGTAACATATCCAACACTTAAACTTCACTTATATTTATACCACCCAAAATTTCATATCACATGAAAAATACTATCATTTGTAACTTTTAAAAAGTTAAATGCACCTTTTCATGCATAGGCAAGGTGGCATGTATGTAAATATTGATGTTTAGGTGTTAGATATGCAAATACATAGGAATTGAGTTGTATGTATGTAAATCTTCCTATATTCTAGATTTCTGTTTAACATAAATGAAAGGCTAAAGGTTTAGTTTGCCATCAAAGAATGATATTGGTAATACATTTGGCTGGAATTGCATGCATTCTTATATTCTCATAATTCTGCTTGTGCTTCATTAATGGTACTCAAAATTGATTTTATGTATAGAACATAAATCTGTGGTTATGATTTCTTTCTTGTTCTTCTGAATATGGTTATTTTGCTGCTCTTATTTTCCTCTAACAGTTTGCTAATGCACACTTGAGTTTGATTACTCTTATTAAAGGGTAGATATTCTTCGAATTCTATCTTGTAATTACTTTTGGTTTTAATAAGATATTTATTTTTGTCTTTAACTTTTAATGAATATCTAATACAAATCCCACGTTAGATATGTTACCGAGAGTGGCTGCTTGGGTGCTATAATTAGGTCACACCTTTTGAATAAGGTGGAGTCATTTCAGATTCTGCTGAAAATCAAGCAATTTCCTAATCGAATTTAGAGTTTCAAGTATTCTATCAAAACTAGGAACAAACATGATTGGGCTGAGAGAACTTCAATATTACCGCCATCTGAAACTCATTTTGTTTTTCATTCCATATCTATTTGCATAATCAAATTGATATACCTTTGCAAAGGCTCAGTTGCGTTCTGCTTAATAAATACTGTATTCGGCTTCCATTGGTTTGCGATTGAAACTCATTATGTGGCTGTGACTTATATTATTGATATAGGCACCCCATATGTATTTGATTAGTCAAAATGCTAAAAAAAATCATTTTTTAAGTATGGGGTGTCATATCCGTAGAATTTGTAGAATGGCAGATCAATGCTGCCAAGATTTACTAAAATTTAGCAAGAAATTTTGGGATTGTTTGTGCACTGTTTTTTGAAATTCTATTTCATTTATTACCATCAGCCGTGAAGATGACTGTTGTTTATGACTTTGATTTTGATTGTTTCTTCTAATATATTTTAGGGGCATTTATGCACGTGCCACCCAATTCCTAGGTGAAGAAAAACATACTTTTGGGGNATATATAACTATATATATTTTAAGAGTATTTTTAAGAAATTTTTCCTTGCTTATTATATTTGTTTATGCGAAATATTGGATTTGAAGGTTTAGTACCTTACGATTCGGAATTAGAATATACTATTAAAAAATTTTGAAAACAACAAAAAGAAATTAAAAATTTGAACAAAATGGTGAATTACTTAGATAATCAAATAAATGAAAATCGAAAAAAATCTTTAAAAGATTATGCTAATCCGACAGCAGATGAACTTCACTTAACTATTCAAAATCTTGGTGTTGCTGCTAATTCGTTTGAGCTTAAACCTGCTATTGGCCAAATGATATAAAATAATCAATTTAGAGGAACACCTACTGAAGATCCTAACATCTTGCTAGTTTTCTTGAAATTTGTGCTACTTTTAAATATGATGGAGTGTCTAATGATGGTGTTAGACTTAGACTTTTTCCTTTTTCACTAAAGGATAAAGCTAATGCTTAGTTAAATTCATTAGCATCTGGATCTATCAGAATTTGGGAAGAACTATCACAAAAATTTTTGGCTAAATATTTTATACCCTCAAAAACTGCTAAACTTAGAAACAATATTACATCTTTTTGTCCGTTTGAAGGGGAATCAATATTTGAAGCCTGGGAAAGATTTAAGGATCTCCTTAGAAAATGTCCACACCATGCTTTACCAGATTGGTTATAATTCAAATATTTTATAATGGATTAGTCTTAGATCTATTATAAGATTTTGCTGCAGGTGGATCACTATTGTCAAACCTTTTGATAAAACATATTCTTTAATAGAAGAAATGACTATTAATAATTTTCAATGGTCTTCTGAATAGGTAAATCCTAAGAGAGTAGCTATTATTCATGACTCTGTTGCATTGTCTATTTTAGAATATCAAATTGTTGTTATATAAAAAAAAGATTGATAAAATTGGAGTGAACTATTCTGAAATGCCACCGGTATTAGAGGAAAATTCACTAGGGCAGATAATTGATACTCAATCATCTTATGAAACTTTGAATGCTATAAATAATCATAATAATAATCCCTATTCTAACTATTTCAACCCTGGATGGAAAAATCACCATAATTTTAGTTGGAATAATTTTAACAATTCAGTGAACCCCTCAAGAAATTTAAACAACCAAGGAAATCCTAATTATCGACCTTATTATCCTCCTGAACTTAACTCTAACCCTAACCCACAAGTTAAGGAAAAGAAGTTGACGATAGAAGAAGTTGAATATGGGAAATCAAATACAAAATCAAGGGCTGGTATTAGAAATATTGAAAATCAATTAGGACATATTGTTACTGCACTTAGTAACAAACCTTCATGAAATCTTCCGAGTACTGTGGAAGTTAATCCAAAAGATCAAAAAAAGAAGCAAATTAAAGCTATTCAATTTCAAAGTGAAAAAGAAGTTGAAACAAGAATCCAAAGAGAAATTGAAGTTGATGAGGAGAAAGATGAGATTGAAAGTGACCATAATAAAATGAACAAATACAAGTTCCCTTAGAAAAACCATTACCTCTGTTTCCTCAACGACTGAAGCATAAGAATAAAGACAAACAATTTACAAAATTTTTAGAAATTTTTAAAAAGTTAACGATAAACATTCCTTTCATTGAGGCTTTGGAACAATGCCAAGTTATGTGAAGTTTATGAAAGATATAAAAAAATAAGAAAATGAAGTTTGTAGATTATGAGACTGTTGCACTCAGTGAAGAGTGTAGCGCTATTATTTAGAAAAATCATCCTGAAAGTTAAAAGATCCTAGTAGTTTTACCGTACCTTGTGCAATTGGTGAAAAGCTTTTTGGAAAAGCCTTTTGTAATTTAGGAGCGAGTATCAATCTTATGCCTCTATCGATTTTCAAATGTTTATATTTAGGAGAGATTTCTCCTACTACTATAACTTTTTAGTTAGTTGATTGACCAATAGCTTATCCTAAAGGAGTTATAGAAAATGTATTAGTAAAAGTGGATAAATTTATTTTTCCTATATACTTTGTAGTATTAGATATGAAGGAAGATAAAGAGATTCCTATTATTTATGGGAAACCATTTCTTGCAACTGGGAGAGCTATGATAGATGTGAAAAAAGGAGAATTAATAATGACTGTTAATGATAAAAAACTAACATTTAATATTGCAAAAGCTATGAAATATCCTGCAATAAAAAAATATAATGAATGTTTTAGGATGCAAGTTACTGATTATCTAAGTAATGAGCAATTTAAGAAAGAGTTTGAGGAAAAATTAAGGCAAGAAAAATTTAGTGAGAATGAGAATGAAATAAAGGAAGAAAATTTAAATTATATTCAGGAGAAATTCCAAACCTTAGACTTGTTGGAAAATGATAATAAAAATCTTATTCATTCAAGTATTAAATCACCTGAACTTGAACTGAAAATATTACCTGCCCATTTAAAATACATATTTTTAGGAGATTCATCTACATAACCTGTTATTGTATCTTCTGAGTTAACTGAAATTCAAGAACAAAAACTAATAGAAATGTTGAAAAGATATAAGATATAAAAAGGCTTTTGGATGGACTTTAGCAGATATTAAATAATTTAGTCCTTCAATTTGTATGCACAGAATTCTATTAGATGATCAACACAAACCTAAAGCTAATCCTTAGAGGAGATTAAGCCAAATAATGAAAGAAGTTGTTAAAAAAGAATTCTGAAAATGATTAGATGTTGGAATTATATATCCTATTTCAGACAGTGCTTGGGTGAGCTCAATTCACTGTGTTCTAAATAAAAGAGAAGTGACCGTTCAAGTAAATGAGAAAACTGAATTAATTCTAATAAGAAAAGTTACTGGTTGGCGAATTTGTATAGACTATAGAAAACTAAACATGGCCACTAGGAAAAATCACTTTCCTTTACCCTTTCTAGACCAAATGTTGGATAGATTGACTGGAAATAAATATTACTGCTTTTTATATGGATATACCGGTTATCATCAAATTCTAATTGCTCTTGGAGATCAAGAGAAGTTAACATTTACAAGCCCTTATGGAACATTTTCTTTTCGTGGAATGCCTTTTGGACTATGCAATGCACCAGCAACATTTCAAAGATATATGATGTTAATATTTAATAATTTAATTGAACATGGGATGGAAGTATTTATGGATGATTTCTCTGTATTTAGGACTTCATTTGAACTATGTTTAAATATTTTAAAAAAGTTCTGGAATTATGTGAAAAAAATCAACCTAATACTAAATTGGGAAAAATGTTTGCAATGCACCTGCGTCATTTCAAAGATGTATGATGTCAATATTTAGCAATGTAATTGAACATGAAATGGAAGTATTTATGAAAGATTTCTCTCTATTTAGGACTTCATTTAAATTATGTTTAAATAATTTGGAAAAAGTTATGGAATTATGTGAAAAAATCAACCTAGTACTAAATTGGGAAAAATGTCAATTTATCGTTGCAGGATGAATTGTACTTGGGCATAAAATTTCTGAAAATGACATTGAGATAGATCCTGCAAAAATTCAAGTTATTAAAAAATCACCACCTCCTACTATGGTTAGAGGGGTAAGAAGTTTTCTAGGACATGTTGGTTTCTATAAACCTTAGATAAATTTTTTTTAAAAATAACTAAGCCATTATGCCAACTTTTAGAAAAAAAGATACAAAATTTGATTTTAATGAGGAATGCATAAAAGTATTTGAATTATTGAAAGAAAAATTAATCACTGCACCTATAATAGTCCCACCTGATTGGGAGAAACCATTTGAAATAATGTGCGATGCTAGTGATTATGCTATTGGAGCTGTTTTAGAACAAAGTCACAACAAAATTTTTAAAGTAATATATTATGCTAGTAAAACTCTAAGCGATGCTCAAATTAATTACACTACTACTGAAAGAGAGTTATTAGCGGTAGTCTATGTCTTTGATAAATTTAGACCTTACTTGATTGGAACTAAATGTATAATGCTTACAGATCACTCTGCTATCAAATAGTTGATGCAAAAGAAGGATGTTAAACCAAGATTAATTAAATGGATACTTGTATTGCAAGAGTTCAATTTTATTGTAGTTGATAAAAAAAGAAATGATAATTAAATAACTGATCATTTGTCTAGACTAGAAAAAGAAATAGTAACTAATTTTATAAATGAAATTATAGAAAATTTCCCTGATGAACATTTATATAATATTGATGAAATAAATATATCGTGGTATGCTGATATAGTAAATTATATTGTAAGTAATATTCTACCACCAGATATTAAGAATCAACAATTAAAGAAATTTATATATGATTCAAAATTCTATTTTTAGGATGACCCATATTTATATAAATAATGTAAAATCATAATTATTAGGAGGTGTGTGCCTTATGAAGAAACTCAACAAATAATGGAAAGATGTCATGATTCTGAATTTAGAGGATAATTAGGAACAAATAGAACTGCATATAAAATTTTGCCAGCTGGATTTTATTGACCTACTCTTTTTAGAGATGTTAATGAATATATTAAAACATGCAATCAATGTCAGCAGTGGGAAATATTTTTAGAAGAAATAAAATGCCTTTAAATTACACATTGGAATTTGAAATTTTTGATGTGTGGGGATTAGATTTTATGGGACAATTTATGCCTTCATTTAGAAATTTATATATATTGCTCGCTGTTGATTATATGTCCAAATGGATTGAAGCTATTGTTGTACCTAAATGTGATGCTCAGAGTGTTTCTAAAATTTTTTTAAAAAATATTTTTACAAGATATGGAATGTTAAGAGTAATTATTACAGATGAATGATCTCATTTTAGGAATAAGTGAATCAAGAAATTAATTAAAAAAATATGATATTATGCATATATTCTCTACTGTTTATCATCCTCAAACCAGGGATCTAGCAGAGATATCAAGTTGTGAAATAAAACAAATTTTAGAAAAAAGTTGTAAATCCTTATAAATTGGATTAGTCTGTTAGATTGGATACTGCATTATGGGCATATATAACTGCTTATACGTCTTCTATTGGAATGTCCCCATATAGACTTGTTTTTGGAAAAATATGTCACTTACTAGTAGAATTGGAGCATAAAGCGTTTTGGGCTACTAAGGAATTTAATTTTAATCTAAAAGATGATAGAGAGAAAAGATTATTCCAACTCAATGAACTTGAGGAGATTAGAAATGAAGCATATGATAACGCAAAAATTTATAAAGAGAAAATAAAAATATAACATGATCAGAAGATTATTAAAAAGAAGTTTGTACTTGGACAAGAAGTTTTATTATATAATACAAGATTAATATTATTATCAAGAAAACTGAAATCCAGATGCTTAAGACCATTTAAGGTGATTAAAGTCTATAATTATGGAACTGTTGTTATTAAAGATCCTAAAATTGGAAAGATATTTAAGTTAATGGGCATCGATTGAAACATTATTACGAAGGACACAAACCACAATTTAAAGAGATTTTGATGTTAAGTCATTCTGATTAAACAATGGTACGTCTGGCTGACGACGTTAAATGAAGCGCTTTGTGGGAGATAACCCATATATAAATTGATATATATATATATATATATATATATATATATATATATATATATATATTACTATTTTGTTTAATAAGCATTTTTATATATTATGAGATAATAATATTTTTAAATCCTACACAATTTTAAATATCATAAATTAAGACAAATATTGCTATTGGAGGAATTAGAATCAAATTGAACAAAAAAATGAAAGACACTATTTTAGTCTCTAGCGCCGACGACGCCCACCTATATAGACCATGGCGTCGACAACACCATTGGGAGCACCGATGGCATTTTGTGTAGTTTCACGCGTTCAGTATGAATGCGGCGGACTTTGGCAGATTTGCGCTCCTAAATAACAACCGAGATGTGTTTTTAAATGCATAAAGACTGTCTTGGACGACCAAAAACTTCCTAATTTTGAATTCCATGGCTTCCAATTCCAGAAATACTTCAAGTTATGGAGTTTTAATAGAAGAACGTTTATCAATTTTGACACGCAGAGATTATACAACAAAATCATTATGAAAAGTGACTTATCAAGGAGAGAGGCTTTGTCAATCATGGATTGAGTAATCCAAGTTCACAGATTAAGAAAATCATTATACAGAGTCGTTGGGAAGTTCTAGGCTACACTACCGCTACAGTTGTTGTACCAGTGGTAAATGAATTCTATGTTAATTTACATGGAATTATTCAAGAAGTCGTCTTTTTTCAAGGTAAGATTATACCATTTACTCTAGCTCGAATTAATGATTTGTATATGATATAAAACATTCCAATATTTCATTATACAAATTCTATCACAACGAGAGATATGATGTAAGATGTACATAATTTTCTGACAGATGAAAATGATAATTAGGAAATCAGAGATGAGGGATACGTTAGTTTCTCCGCATCACTACTTAATTCAATATCAAAACAATGACATTTCTTAATATTTGCAAAATTACTTCCTACCATGAAGATTAGTAGATTTACAAAAGAAAGTGTCATTTTAAACTATTGCATTCAAATGGAAAAGCCCATTGATGTGGGATCGATTATTTTGAAATCTGTTATGGGTATTATTATGAATGTGTCGATATATGGACTGGGGCATCCTTCCAAAATTTTCTTACTTTGCAGTCAATCTCAAATGCCACATAAAATTTAGGATGAAGTATTATTACCTTGGGAGCCCATGACTCATATTGATGATAATTATATTGGGAATGGAAATGAAGCATTAGATATTATTTTGGATCATTCATCACATGCTTCAACACCATTAATGCCACAAACAGTTGGAAGTTCAATAACTTTGGCGAAGAAAATAGAAAGAGAACTTCAGAGTATTAAGAATGCAATAGGAAACCTTAACTATCTTTTTGATCACCTAGATTAGAGGATGAAGGGGAACTTTGATCATACTGGAACAAGTGAAGTAAGATTGGTGCAGATGTTCAAAAAAATGGATGGATCAATGAAAAATTGACCGATCAATTCTCGTACCCACCCTTCTATAATTTGTATGTCCATTACCAGTCTATGGGAGATATTAGAGGAGGAGAAAGTACTGAAGATGAAGCAGAATAATTGAAGAAGTTGGACTCTCTACTACTTTAAAGTAATTATATTTTTAAGGTAATTGTGTGGATTTGATTTACTTTACTTTACTTTGCTTTAAAACTCTATTAACTTTGATTGCGTGTATAGTTTTACGTCAGTGTTCTAATGTTGTGACTTGATTTTGATGTTGAATTATAATTTAGTTTGTTTTATGTATGTGAAAGTGTGATTAGAAAAAATATATTTTTAAAAGACGTATTTTCATATATAAAAGTTAGTTTGACGTTTTTTGTGAAAATGTTTGTTTGTGAATTATTTTAAGATAAAAATTAGTGTTCAAAAAGACTAAATAGACTTTGGAGTAAATTGAAAAAGAATTGAAATTTGTGAAAAACAGAAAAATGAATTTTTTGGCCATTGGCGCCAACGACGCCAGCATGGGCGCCGACAACGCCCTCAACATGAAAACCATCTGAACCCCTTAAAATTCATAATTTATAGAGGAAAAATGCCATTTTTACCTTTTAGTCACCTTCAACCTCTGATTTTTACACCTAAGGCTTGTTATTGCTCGAATTTGAGGCGATTTTAAGGAAAACAAAGTTTGGATTTCATCTTCTTTAGGTATGAGCTACACTTTGAACTCAAAATTTTTTATTTTCACCAAGGATTTATCTTATATTGCCGAGATATGAAATTTTGAATCTTTTTTAGAAGATTTTGAGAAAATCCTTTGGTGAAGAACTCTTACTTAGTAGATTTAAGTTTAAAACATTCCACATTGTGATTCTTGGAATTTTTAGGAATTTATTTGGATTTTATCAAATTTTCATAGATTGCCATGGCACCAAGAATGAGCAAAGGAAAGAGAAAGGTGGATTTTGATGATCAAATGTTTGTCAATTACGAGGCCAACATTTGTAATGTATTGTTATGACTTTTTATTTGTTCTTAGAGTGTGATACTTTATTTTAAATGTTATGTCAAATTGTGAACATTAGATTTGTGAGACTATTTTTACAATGGGAATCATTTTAGTATTGTTGTTAGTTTTTAGTACTATATTGAATGTATTTGTAGTTAACTCTTGCTCAACAAATTTTTATATGTATTATGTGTTATTTAATGATTTAATTATTGTAGCTTTTCATATTAGCACCTACAATATTTTAGAGTTAAGTTTCAAATCTGAACCTTCAACAGGTAAGTCTTTTCTTTATGTATTAAATGTTTTCTTTTAGCCTTTATTTTTTTCAGAATTCATGCAAAATCTTATAAAAATCTAAGTTTGGGAGGGAAAGAAAAATTCTTTTTTAAAGAAAAGAAACTTAATTTTTTTTTGCCTCAATTTGTTATATTTTCAAAATATTTTAAAATTTTACATGACTTGTGGTATTAGAGGGTAACTTTAGATAACTATATTTGTGTTTCTAAATATATAGTAAATATAAGTAAAAAAATTTAATAATAATGGTTAATTTTAGAGATTAAGATATTTCGTATAATAGAATAAGACTGTTTTTTCTATTATAAATAAAGGAATTTGTATTTTTGAAGTATTAAAAATCTTAGAAATTCATGTAAGGAAAAAAAAATAAAACTTTATTAAAAAAATCTTTAAAGCTAATATAAATTTATAAAGTGAAGGAATGTGAACTTTAAGAAAAGGTAGTGAAGTTCAAAATCATTAAAGGTTATCCAGATATAATAATCCTCACATAAGAAAAGAGGAAAAGAAAAGAAAAGAAAAAGGATTGAAAATGATCATGAAAAAGAAACGAAAGGAAAAAGGATTGAAAATGATCCTGAAAAAAAAAGGAAAAAAAATAAAGAAAAAGATGTGAGGAGAAGCTTGAGGAGATGCCTAATTAAAAATTGGCTTCACTTGAATCACTTTAAAGAAGAAGGATTGGCTACATTTTCTAAACTTATATTTCAGTATTAACATACTTAAATATTGAAAACTTTTGAAATTTACATACTTTGATTTTCTTCTTCCTACTTTTAAGTCTGATATTTTACTAAATTAAACAAAATATATACATAAATAAATGATCTTCTCACCAACATAAACTAAATTTTTTCCTTAATAAACAATTTTTTTTGTTCTTGTTCCTACTAAATTTCAGTACATTGATGTTTTTCCTGTCGTCTGCACAGAAAATGTCAGGATGGAGGCTGATTTTTGCTTTTAAAGATGGCTGAAATCTCACACTTAACGAGGAAGGGCACCGCAGGGTGGCATCATAGACTTCAACATGGATTTTGGTCAAGTCAATATAGACTATGAGGGTCCCCTGATGGATGTGGTCAGCATCGATAAAAAGAAGGGCTACCATCACTATTGAAGGTCAACACCAAGGAAGATTTCTCACTAAAGAGGAAGAAAGTAATAGTGCAACAACATCCGATGGAGGGGATTAGTCGCCTGCCATCTATGATAACTGTACCGACTGGAGGCTTAGTCAATGTTGACGATGAGAGACTGCCAGACGCACCGCTACGAAGGATGCAACGCAGAAATGCAGTCATAAAAAACATAGAGCTTTCCTGCGTGAATAAAGTTGGAGCCAAAAGGAGGTAGAGAATTTGCTTACCCCAATTCCTAAGGGGAAATTCTATGATCCATAAATGAGAGAGACTTCCTCCAGCTTGCCTGCCATAGAGGATGAGTCCAAGTTCACTATAGAGCCAACGATACCAGAGGTTCCAGATGATCTTTGTGCGAGTTGCTCAACATGCAACGTCAAAATTTCCACATGGATACCAGCTACAGGGGCATTTTTAGAATGTTCGTACTGTAATGTCCTCAACCTAGAGCGCTATAGTACTCTAGAGGAGTACAAGTCCGCCGATGATGGATTTCAGATCACCAATCACTTGATGGAGGAATCATATATTTCGCTGGATACAGAGACAACACTAACATGGGTTCCTGCTGATATTGAAATGAGGGAGCATCCTTGACAGCCACCGATCATCACCACTGCAGAATACTACAAAATGAGTAAATTAAACAAAAGGGAATTTGAATTTTATGAAGAAGTTTAAGGAAAATTTGTCAACATACCAGAAGTCTTGGAGCTGTATACCAGAGTCTTCTTTGAAAGCGACAAAAGAAGCATTCTTGACTGTATATTCAACCCAAGGGACAGGGGTCAAGCAGGTCTTCTGATAGAATGAACCTCATTCTGAACCACATAAATGGATGCGTGGAAATGGCAGAATCACCATACAATGTAGTTGCAGTTATAATTTTACCAAAGACAGATAAGGAAATTCCCCAGGTATTTTAAAACATGCTAAGGTGGATATGTTACCTCCTATGATAAAGTGGATCATTAAGAGGATGGTTTGATGGAGCATACTTCCAGCAGATTGCATTCTTAACAGCTGCATCATCAACATCTACGATGAAGGCAATTGCATAACCCCACATATATACCATCATGATTTTGTGAGACCTTTTTACACGGTCTCCTTCATAAGAAAGAGCAACATTCTGTTTGAGAAAGAAATAAACGTCATTGACCCCAACGCGTTCAGAAGATCCGTGGAGATTCCATTACCAGTGGGTTTAGTATTGATTCTTAAAAGAAATGGAGCAGACATCGCCAAACACCGCATCACAGGGGTACGATACTGTAGAGTGTTTGTAACTTTCAGAAGGATGGACAACAACAAGATTCTATATGGATTCCAACCAGATTCGAAATTAGAAGAGCCAAAACTTTACGAGCTATGTGAGGGTTGCATCTTTAAGCACATTCAAAGGGAACTCTTATCCTGGAGCGTGGCTTAGTAGGTTAGCTCGATCAAAAGCTTACTCCACCGAGGATGGACAGTCAGAGGATACCTTTTTGTACTGCATTTTGAGGCAACATATATGATGATATATGTATCAGATATGTTCAGCTTGTGATATGTACCCAACATAAGATATTTTTAGATGTACTTTTGTTGCATTCAACATATTGTACTTCTTTTTTATGCTTCAGCCTATGTTTAATCTGTAACTCTTGTTTGAAGCAAATTAATGAAATCTCTTTCAGAATTTAATCTATTTGTTCAATTGCCCTTTTGTACAATGGATAAAGAGCCACATAACCATACATTGGCTCAGACAATAAACAAATAAAAAAATAATAAAAAAGCTCGATAATAATAAAATTCAAATAAAATACTCTCTTTTGAAAACCAACCAACAAAAATTGAATTTTAATATATATATATATATATATATATATATATATATATATATNNNAATAAAGAAAAGATATATATATATATATATATATATATATAATTATAATATTTTTGATAATTAAATGCGATAAAAATAACAAGAAAAGAAAACAAATCTGTTGAGTTGATTATCTCAATTTTGAGGTCTCTAACTCTTTGTTCATGCAGCACCACTATCTTTATCTACACTAATCTTCTGCTCATCCTCACAGAAGTTCTAATTTTGTACTAAATCTCAAAAACATTTTACAAATTTTCCTCAACAATACCTATCCTCACATGACACACATCTTCTAGATTTGTATAACACTAACTTTAAAGGAACACGACATTTGATTCTCTACACACATCTTCAAGATTGGTATAAGACCCCCTTTAATGGAACACGACATCTGATTCTCTACACACATCTTCGAAATTGGTATAAGGCCCCCTTTAATGGAACACGACATCCAATTCTCTACATACATCTTTGAGATTGGTATAAGACCACATTTAATGGAACACGACATCCAATTTTGTACACACATCTTCGAGATTAGTGTAGGACCCCTTGAATGGAACACAACCTCGTACTCTCATCTCGGGATCAACACCTAAATTCTGATTCCTATCTTTTGAGGTCGGTATCTAAATTCTAACTCCCATTCTGAGATTGATACCTAAATTTCAATTCTCTTTTAGGGATCGGTACCTAAATTCTGATTCTTATCTTTTGAGATCGGTACCTAAATTTCGACTCTCTCTTTCTGAGATTTGTACTTAAATTTCAATTCTATTTATGGGATCGGTACCTAAATTCTGATTCCTATCTTTCGAGGACGGTACCAAAATTCTGACTCTCTCTTTTGGGATTGATACCTAAATTTCAACTCTCATCTCGGGATCAACACCTAAATTCTGATTCCTATCTTTTGAAGTCGGTATCTAAATTCTAACTCCCATTCTGAGATTGATACCTAAATTTCAATTCTCTTTTAGGGATCGGTACCTAAATTCTGATTCTTATCTTTTGAGGTCGGTACCTAAATTTCGACTCTCTCTTTCTGAGATTTGTACTTAAATTTCAATTCTCTTTATGGGATCGGTACCTAAGATCTGATTCCTATCTTTCGAGGTCGGTACCAAAATTCTGACTCTCTCTTTTGGGATTGATACCTAAATTTCAATTCTCAGCTTGGGATCAATACCTAAATTATGACTCTTATCTTTCGAGGTTGGTATCTAAATTCTAACTCATTTCTGAGATTAATACATAAATTTCAATTCTCTTTCTGAGATTGGTACCAAAATTTTGATCCTATCTTTTAAGGTTGGTACCTAAATTCTGACTCTCTCTTTCTGAGATTGACACCTAAATTTGAATTATCTTTCCGAGATCAGCACCTAAATTCCGATTCCTATCTTTTGAGGTTGGTACCTAAATTTTGACTCTCTTTTGGGATTGACAACAAATTTCAATTGTCATCTCGAGATCAGTACCTAAATTCTGATTCCTATCTTTCGTGGTCGGTATCTAAATTTTGACTTTCTTTCTGAGATTGATACCTAAATTTCAATTCTCTTTCCGGGAACGGTACCTAAATTCTGATTCTTTTCTTTTTAGTTCGGTACCTAAATTCTTACTCTCTCTTTCTGAGATTGATACCTAAATTTCAATTCTCTTTCTGGGATCAGTACCTAAATTTTGATTCCTATCTTTTGAGATTGATACCTAAATTTTGACTCTCTGTTTTATGATTGATACTTAAATTTCAATTCTCAATTCAGGATCAGTACCTAAATTCTGATTTCTATCATTCGAGGTCGGTTCCTAAATTTTGATTCTCTTTCTGAGATTGATACCTAAATTTCAATTCTCATCCCTGGATCAGTACCTAAATTCTGATTCCCTCCTTTTGGGATCAGTACATAAATTCTGATTCTTATCTTTTGAAGTTGATACCTAAATTTTGATTCTCTCTTTTAGGATTGATACCTAAATTTCAATTCCAAATTCAGGATCAGTGCCTAAATTTTGATTCCCTCCTTTTCAAGATTCGCACCTAAATTCTGATTCTCCCTTTTTGGAATTGATGCCTAAATTTCAATTCCCACCTCAAAGTCAGTACCTAAATACTGACTCCCCTCCTCCAGAAACACCTGAAACTTGATAATTTCAAACCCACTCTCCAATCCCCAGCGAAAGTTCCTACTCCTTTATTTCAATCAAATATTCACTTGCTGATTCCCCAGTAGGAGTAGCTAGCACTCAATTCTACACTCCTTTCTAGCTCTGTTGACTTAGAACTCTGCATTGGTTTTGTTGATCTTGTTTGTCAAGGCCAATATGCGTGGTGTGCCTGCCCAACACATCACACTTATTGGGGGTCCATTTGTTAACCTTTTCTTTGGTTGAAGTTTAGTTTTCCCTCTTTAGTAGCCTAAGGTCTAGCCATAGTACTTTCCTGTTAACCATCCTTAGAAAACTAGAAAGGAATCCCTCACCATTAGAAACTCTAAACTCTTCTTTTCTCAACTTGAAGTTTCACATATTGGTCCTAACGCCTAGCACTTAGTAGATGAGGTCAGTATGGAGGATCTCAAGGAGAGTCCCCATAGGACTACTTGACCTTAGGGCTGACCCTGGGTGTTGTTCTGGAGCTAGTTCACTCACTTACACTCACTATCACCTATACCCACTCACAACCCTAAAACTCAGATTTGTTGACTTTGATCCCTTAATCTTTTGGGAGACTCATGTAGATGGTCCTCTAGACCCACTAGCCCTAGGCTAGGGTTTAGCAAAGACCAGTGCATAGAGGACCCAAATGGGGATTTCATTGGTCCATAGCTCATACATAGTGGTTGACACTCCAATTCTATCAAAATATCCAACTTGGCCTTTTACCCTTAAATCCACCCAAATTACCTAAATGCCATTGAAACCCCAAATTTGGCCAAAATTTCCAAATTCACCCAAAATATCTAAATTTGTTCAAAAATCATTTCAAACCATTTCAAAATACCCAAATTGCCCAAAACCACCAAAAAAATTCCAAAATTACCAAAATAACCTTGGCACCCTAAACTTTCCCAAAACATTCAAAATCACTTCTAATGTCTCGAAAACCAATTTGGACCCTTAAATTCAACCTAATTTGGCCAATTTGACCATTTTAACAAAAACCCCCAAATTGCCTTTAAAGGCCTAATTTCCCCAAATTCATCCAAAATGTCCATCAATTTGACCCTAATTCCATTAAGTTTCAATCCTAAACTCAAATTCATCTTTCATAGGATCAATCCAAACCAAATTGAAGCCTAATTGACCCATGCTTTGAGCTCAATTTTGATCCAAGTCAAAACCCCCAATTTTGACTATATGAACCAATCTCATCCAATTGAACTCCATAGCCCACTCATTTGCCTCAAATTGAATCCTAAATTCTTTCTAACTATCCTACACATCAAATTGGACCCTTTGCTAGTCTTAGTCAAGCCTCAATCTCACCTAATTTCAACCCAAGTTCAAAAATCCCCAAATTTGCCCCAAATTTGCTATGTCCCACAAAATCCACCAAATTAAATATCCAAACCCCAAAATTGATACCCAATTTATGTTGAAAACTCTTTATGACATTTCCTATAGATCATTTTGAACCATCAATTTGGACTTAGCCTAGCCTTAGCCCAACTTAAACCCAAGTCTTACCCAACATGCCCAAATTGACCAAATGCTCATATTTCTTCAAAGTGAACCTCCAAACCAATTCAAAATCACTCCAATTTTTTTCTAAACTCTATTTTACAATGATATACATCAAGATCGTCACTAAATTGGCCTCAATGACATGGCTAGCTGATACACCTAAAATATATAGTGGTTTTAGACACATTTTATACCTATTTTTGAGATATTGCGCTTTAATGGAAGATATTTTTGTGTTTTTCTTGCAGATACATGTAAAAATGGAAAAAATATCTAAAGGAGTGAAAAAAGGATCTTTTTTAGAGCAAAAAAGTGAAAAATTGTGCAAAAGAGTTTTGCCAACTAAGCGTCAGATCCGACGCTTAAGAACCAGTTAAATAGAGAAGGATGCGCCTAAGCGCCGAGACCCGCTCTTAAGCACCGAGACCCCGCGCTTAAGCGCCAGTGGCATTTACTAGACTAGTAAAACCAGTTTTCATGAATTTTGAAGAGGCTTTTAAGGCACCCATTGGCTTAATAGGTGGTTGTAACCACCATGGACGAAAATTATCATGAAAAGATGCGTCTCTTAGGCAAATACATTGAATCAAGACATATTTTGAAGAGATCCCAAGGCAGCTCTTAGAAAACTATAAAAGAAAGAAGAGAGGGCTTAGAAAAGAGTCCTAAAAATATTAGGAAGTTTTGAAAGTTCTTCTCTTGGGAGTTAGTTCGGAGAGATTTTCAGGAACCACTTTTTTATTTACTTTATCCTTTTTATTATTTTGTTTTGAGTGATTGTAAAAGAGAAGAGGTTAAAAGGAACTTCAAGAGTTTGGTGGAGGACTTGAGATAAGTTTTTTATCATTTTGTTTTAGACTACTTTTGGTNGAAATAGAAAAAAAAAGAAAAAAAAAGTAAGGGAGGAGAAGCTTGAGCATTAGTGCCTAATAAAAAATTGGTTCTACATTTGATCTTTTTAAAGTATAAAACTTAATAAATTCTTAAACTTAAAAATATAATATAGTAAGTAAAATTTTTTCTAATAAATATTTTTAAGTAGAGAAAATAATAGAACTAAAGTTCTAAATTTGGAAAACTTACAATATTTCTGAATTAGATAGGAACTCATATTTTCATATTTCTTAATATTAAGAATTTCTAAACTTTAAGTTGGTCTCATTAACTGAATATTTTTTCCAAATTGGACTACTATATTTCTAATTCTAAATTTTAGTAACTCCTAAAGAAACTCATATATATATCATACATATTTACTTTTTAAAGATTGAAGTGTCACTTGAGGACAAGTAACATTTTAAGTTTGGGGGATTTAATACACCTAAAATATATAGTGTTTTAGACACATTTTTATACCTGTTTTGGAGATATTGAGCTTTAATGGAATGTATTTTTGTGTTTTTCTTTTAGGTACAAGTAAAAATTTGGAGCAAATAGGTGTAAATTGTGCTAAAGTATTTTGGCTCATATGCGCCGGTTAAACAGAGAAGGTTGCGCCTAAGCACCAGAGGCCCCGCGCTTAATGCTAGAGGAAGTTATTTAGTAATTTTCTTCATTTGGTCGAATTTTTAAGATGTATTTGAGGCATCTATTGGCTTAAGAGGGTGGTTACAACCACCAAGGATGAAAATACAATTTAAAGGCTTGTAAAAGGAGGCATCTCTTGGAGAAATACATCTAATTGTGACACATTTTGAAGTTTCCAAGGTACCTCTTGGAAAATTATAAAAGAAGGAAGAGAATACTTTGAGAATAGTCCTGAAAAGGTCTAAAAAGTGTCGGTGCTTGAAAAGAGAAAGTTTTGAAAGTTCTTGAAGAAATTGGGGAGTTAGTTTGGAGAGATTTTCAGTCACCACACCAAATATTTACTTTATACTTTTTGTTATTTTTATTTTAGGTGTTGTAAAAGAGAAGAGATTCAAAGGAACTTCAAGAGTTTAGTGGAGAACTTGAGATAAGTTTTTATCTTTTGTTTTTAGACTATTTTTGGTTTTAATTGAGACTTGTTGTTGGTTTGACAATGATTTTCTTCTTTTAAATTAAAGTACGATTTTGTTTTCTCTATGGATTCTTAGTAGTTTTCTTTATCTTTCTTCTTAAAATGATAAGTAATTAAGTGTTGGATGAAAGTTGTGNTAGCTTCAAGAGCTTGGTGGAGGACTTGAGATAATTTTTTATCTTTTTATTTTAAACTACTTTTGGTTTTAATTAAGACTTGTTGTTGGTTTGACAATGATTTCTTCTTTTAAACTAAGGTGTGGTTTTGTTTTNTTGAGAACATGCACGAACCAGGCTGGTATTGTCTCAGTCAACAATTGGAAAAAATCACATGAGGTTGTATGAATGAGAATGTAGTTCNAGATTATAAGTAGTTTTCTTTATCTTTCTTCTTAAAATGATAAGTAATTAAGTTTTGGATGGAAGTTGTGAGAGTATTGATCTTTAATGTTGTTCTTCTTGAAATGATAAGTAATTAAGTTTTGGATGGAAGTTGTGGAGAGTATTGATCTTTAATGTTGGAATAAGTTGTGAAGATTTAAACTCACGCACTTCATTTACTTCTTGATTTGGTCAATCCAAATGTTAAAATTTATTGTGAGAACATGTAAGAACCGGNTAATGGAAGACATTTTTGTGTTTTTTTTGCAGACACAAATAAAAAGGTAAAAAATGCGTAAATGAGTGAAAAATGATCAAATTTAGAGCTAAAAGGTGAAAAATGTGCAAATGAGTTTCGGTTTCTAAGCGTCAGATCCGGCGCTTAAGCGCCGATTAAACAGAGAAATCCACGCCTAAGCACCAGAGGTCCTGCGCTTAAGCACCAGTGGCAGTTACTAGATGAGTAAAGTTTGTTTCTATGAATTTTGAAGAGGTTTTTGAGGCACCCACCACCATGGACGAAAATTATCACGAAAGGATGCATCTCTTTGGGAAATACATCAAATTGAGACACATTTTGAAGAGTTTCCAAGGCAGTTCTTGGAAAACTATAAAAGAAAGAAGAGAGGACTTTGAAAAGAGTCGTGAAAATACTTGGAATGTTTTGAAAGTTCATCAAATTGGGGAGTTAGTTCAAAAGATTTTCAGGCACCACTTTTACTTTTATTTTATCCTTTTTGTTAGTTTATTTTGAGTGATTGTCAACATAAGAGATTTAACTGAACTTTAAGAGTTTTGTGGAGAACTTGAGATAAGTTTTTATCTTTTGCTTTGAGACTACTTTTGGTTTTAATTAAGACTTGTTGTTGGTTTGACAATGATTTCTATTATTAAACTAAAGTGTGGTTTTATTTTCTCCATAGATACTGAGTAGTTTTCTTTATCTTTCTTCTGAAAATGATAAGTAATTAAGTTTTGGATGGAAATTGTGGAGAGTATTAATCTTTAATGTTGGAAGAAGTTGTGNTCATTTTAATCAGCTTCTCTGAGCCCATTGGCATGACACATTGGCTTGACCGGATTCCTCTACCCGGTCAACCAACTACTTGCACCACCATACTATCTTGCATGTGTGTTTGTATTATTGCATATTGTAGTGCATATGTATGATTGCATTACTGCATATTATTTCACATTTGTTTGGCTGCATGTTTATGATCATATGTAGAGTTGCACCTTCTCTATGGGCCTCTGCCACCACGACATGCCTACCCTTTATAGGTCATTGCCCTACCGACATATCTCTTGAGGTCGCTGTCTGATACATAAAAAATATATATATTTTTAGACTCATACTTTATACTCATTTTTTGTGGGATTGCACTTTAATGGAAGGTATTTTCTATGTTTTATTGAGGTTGTTGATTTTGAGGATTTGAAGCAAAAATGATTGAATTTGGAGCAAAAATGGAGAAGTTCAAAATTTGTTCAGCGCTAACAACACCAGACTGGGCGCCGACGGCGCCATTGGACAGAAACTTGGGATTTAATTATGGGCCTCTGACTCTGACGATGCCAGGATGGGCGCCGACGGCGCCAGTGTCGGTGGAAGCCCTGTTTCTAGAAGATTTGACAAATTTGGACGCTTTTTGAAGAGATTTTGGATGCATTTATTGGAGAACCAATCTAGGCTCTATTTAGGGCCAAAATTTGGTCAGAAAACCTCCTTCCTTTGCACCATTTCAACTTCTTCCACTCATTTCAATTTTCGTCTTCACACACCTACATTTCACGCCATTCCACAAAATTAATTAGTTATTATTTTTATAGTTTTGAGATTTTGTGGTGATTTTAGGTGTGAATTCTTCTCTAAGAAGAGTTGGAAAGGAAGAGAAGTGAGAGATTTCTTCTTCATACATTTTCTAAGAGAGGCTACAAAGGATTTTCTTTGAGAAAGCGTTTCAGATAAGTGTTGTTTGTTTATTATTGTTGTATGAACTTTTTTTTATATATAAAATTTGTTTTTTATTGTATGTTTCTCATGAAGTATGAGTAGATTCCTTTATCTTTCTCTCTACTTTGACATATGGTGAAATGAAGAGATAATGTGGATGTGCCAATGTTAAAATTTAAAATAAATTGTGATGGTTTTTCAACTCCGCTCTTAATTTACTTTTCGATATGACCAATTGAATTGTTAAAATATGCTGTGAAACATATGATCCAGGAAATGAAGTATGAGTTCTACAACAGAGTGAGAATCACATTTAAGTTCATGAAGAAGTATTTCGTTCATGAGATTAAGTGTAAATAAATAAGGAAATATACTTTGTTGGGTGTAGAATTTGAGATTTCTAGGGTGACAGACTAANTAAGATGTTATTGAATTCGTCAGCACGTGGATCTATCAGATTTTGAGGTGATTTAGCACAAAAATTCCTTGTTAAATATTTTCCACCATAAAAAACTGCGAAGCTTAGGGTATTACTCAGTTTGAAGGGGAATCTATTTATGAAGCATGAGAAATTTTTAAATAACTTTTAAGAAGGTGTCCACACCATGCTATACCAGATTGGTTAATAATTCAAACCTTTTATAATAGATTAATTGGATCTCTTATCAATTATTAATGTCGTTGCTGGTGGTTCATTGATGTCAAAACCATTTCATGATGCTTATGCTTTAATTGAAGAGATGTCTACCAATAATTTTCAATGGCCTTTTGAGAGGGTGAATCCAAAGAAAGTAGCCAATATTCATGAAACTGATGCATTTACTATGTTAGCAAATCAAGTTGCTACAATTTCAATAAGTTAGACCAATTTGAAATGATATTTTCTCAACCAATTTACATGTTTGAAGAGAATTTATTAGGCCAAATGATAGATTCTTAAACATCATTAGAGACTTTGAATGCCATAAATAATAAGCAGAATAACCCATATTCCAATTTTTATAACCCAGGTTGGACGAACCATGCCAAGTTTAACTGGAATAACAATTAGGGTGGTAATAATCAGCAATGGGGGAACAACCAAGTAAACCCATTGGGAAACTGAAACAACCAAGGGAATAATAATTATAGATCTACTTATCCTCTAGTGAATCAATATTAATACACAATTTAAGGATAAGAAGTTATCTATAGAAGAAGTGGTGTTACAAATGAGTAATCAGCTACAAAGTCAAGGAGCTACAAATAGAAATATTGAGATTCAACTTGGGAAAATCGAAAGTTCATTAAGTAATAGATCCCAAGGAACACTTCCTAGTAATACTAAATCAAATCTAAAAGATCAAAACAAAGAGCAAGTTAGTTTCGTACAACTTAGAAGTGAAAGAGAGTTGGAAGGTAGGGTTTAAAAAGATATTGAAGTAGAGAGAGAAGAAATTGAAGAATCAAAAGAGGTTGCTCTGAAAGATTCTGAAAGACCTATTTCTTCATTGAAAATTGATTTAGAAAAACTACCACCTCTATTTACTCAGAGACTTTGACAACTGAAGATGAATAAGCAATTTTTAAAATTTCTGGAAATATTTAAGAAGCTTACAATCAATATTCCATTTGCTGAAGCCTTATAACAAATACCAAGCTATGTAAAGTTTTTGAATTATACTCTTAACAGAAAAAGAAGTTTGAAGATAATGAGACTATTGTACTTAGTGAGGAGTGCGGTGCTATAATTCAGAGGAAACTTCCTAAAAAGCTTAAAGATCCTGGTAGCTTTACAATTCCATGTGCAATAGGAGACAGTTTTAATGGGAAAACTTTATGTGATAGGTGCAGCATTAACCTTATGCCATTATCAATGTTTAAAGAATTGGGATCAAGTGAAATAACCCCTACTACTGTAACTCTGCGGTTAGCAGATCGTTCAATAACCTATCATAAAGGAGTTATAGAAGATGTCCTAGTGAAAGTGGGTCAATTTATCTTTCCTGTTGATTTCATTGTGCTAAGCATATGGAGGAAGATAAAGAGATACTTATCATTTTAGGGAGACCTTTCCTAGCCACAGAAGGACAAAGATAAAGAGATACCTATCATTTTGGGGAGACATTTCCTAGCCACAAGAAGAGCAATGATGATACCTATCATTTTGGGGAGGCCTTTCCTAGCCACAGAAAGAGCAATGATAGATGTGCATAAATGGGAATTAATAATGCACGTCAATGATCAAACTATTACTTTTAACATTTCAAAATCAATGAAATACCCTGCAAAAGGTAAACATTATGAATGCTATAAAATAGATGTTATAAGATATCAGAGCAAATGCTATTTCAAGACTACTTATGAAGAAAAATCTAAAGAAAAAGGTTTAGAACACGAGCAAGAAGAGGAATTAGATCAATGTGTAAACATTTTTAAGGAAGATTCAAGTTATGTTCAAGAAANCTGTAACTCTGCAGTTAGCGAATCATTCGATAACATACCCTAAAGGAGTTATAGAAGATGTCCTAGTGAAAGTAGTTCAATTTATCTTTCCTATTGATTTATTTATGTTAGATATGGAGGAAGATAAAGTGATACCTATCATTTTGGGGAGATCTTTCCTAGCCACAAGAAGAGCAATGATAGTTGTGCAGATAGGGGAACTAACAATGTGTGTTAATGATCAAACTGTTACTTTCAATATTTCTAGATCAATGAAATATCCCGCAAAAGGTAAATATGATGAATGTTATAGGATGGATGTTATAAGATGTCTAACTGAATGCCATTTCAAAACAGCTTATGAAGAAAAATATGAAGAAAAAGATTTGGAACACGGGCAAGAAGAGGAATTAGATTGATGTGAAGAACTTTTTAAAGAAGATTCAAACTATGATTAAGAAAGTTTTGAAATTTTTGACACGATAGACAAAGATAAATCATTTTTTCCATCAATTGAAAAACCTCCAGAACTTGAGTTGAAGTTACTTCTTNCTTGAGGATACCTTTCCTAGCCACAGGAAGAGTAATGATAAACGTGCAGAAAAGGGAATTAACAATGCACGTGAATGATTAAACTGTTCTTGCAATATTTCAAGGTCAATGAAATATCCTGGAAAAGGAAAAGATGATGAATATTATAGGATGGATGTTATAAGATATGTAAGTGAATGTCATTTCAAAACAACTTATGAAGTAAAATCTGAAGAAAAAGATTTGGAACATGGGCAAGAAGAGGAATTAGATCGATGTGAAGAACTTTTTAAGGAATATTCAAACTATGTTCGAGAAAGTTTTGAAATTTTAGACACGATAGAAAAAGATAAATCATTTTGTCCATCAANTGAAAGAGGAATTAAAAATGCATGTTAATGATCAAACTGTTACTTTTCATATTTCAAGATCAATGAAATATCCTGCAAAAGGTAAAGATGATGAATGTTATAGGATGGATGATATAAGATATCAAAGTGAATGCCATTTCAAAATAACTTTTGAAGAAAAATCTAAAGAAATATATTTGGAACACGTGCAAGAAGAGGAATTGGATCGATGTGAAGAACTTTTTAAGGACGATTCAAACTATGTTCAAGAATGTTTTGAAATTTTGTACAAGATAAACAAAGATAAATCATTTTTGTCCATAAATTGAAAAACCTCCAGAACTTGAGTTAAAATTACTTCCTGAACATTTAAAATATGCCTTTTTAGGAGATTCCTCTACTTTACCTGTTATAATTTCCTCAAAATTAATGATGGAAGAAGAAGAAAGGTTGATGAAAATTCTAAAAAATTTTAGAAAAGCCTTTGGATGCATCAAGTTAATCTGGAAGAAAACTGTAAACCCAAGGCTGATCCACAAAGGAGATTAAATCCTATTATTAAATAGGTTATTAAGAAAGAAATTTTAAAGTGGTTAGATGCTGGAATTGTCTACCATATTTCAGATACTGCATGGTTATTACAATTTACTGTGTTCCTAAGAAAGGAGGAGTAACTATAACTGTGAATGAAAATAATGAATTAACACCTACTAGACAAGTTACAGGGTGGCAAATATTCATTCATGATAGAAAATTAAATCTTTCCACTATGAAAGATCATTTTCCATTACCCTTTCTAGATCAAATGCTGGATAGACTAGCTGGGCATAAATAAGAGGGATACACTAGTTATCAAAAAATACAAATATCTCCTGAGGATTAAGAGAAAAAAACTTTTTCCAGTCCTTATGGTACTTTCGCTTCTAGAAGGATGCCCTTTGGTTTATGTAATGCCCCTAATACATTTCAAAGATGTATGATGGCAATTTTTTGTGAAGTAATTGAGAAAGGGATTGATGTATTTATGGATGATTTTTCAGTGTTTGGAACTACATTTAAATCATGTTTAGAACATTTANTAATTACACGCTCTAGCAAGCTCTATACACACTAATGGAACCTATCTAACCTCCAGGACTCCTCTATTTTTGGCCAAAATCTTCTCTTTAAAGATGTTGATGAGTTTTCCCAAGGGTTGTTTATGCACCCCTCCAAAATCCGGCCTTATCCATTGTATAAGTACACATAACCGTCAATCCCGACGTCGGCGGCCTCGATGGCGTCGTCAGCGGCTTTCTAGAAATTTTGTCTTATAGCCTCGGGAAAATCTCGCCGTCGGCGCCCTAGTGCAATTCTCCACATTTTGGTTTTTTTTGCTCCAAATTTGCTCCTTTTTGCATCCTTTTGCTCTATTGACCTTAATTCATTATTCCTGCAACAAAACATCAAAAATACCTTTCTTTAAAGTGTAATATCATTAAAAACAGTGTAAAAGAGGTACGAAAATCTCAACATATTTTACTTTGGTCAAAATCCCCCAAACTTAACTATTACTTGTCCTCAAGTAATTTTAGTTCTACATAAAAGTTATGATCTATTGTAATAAAGTTTTAATTCAAAAATACTATAAGTTTGATTTAAGATATATAAAAGTTATGATCTATTGTAGTAAAGTTTTAATTCAGAAATACTATAAGTTTGATTCATAAAAATTATGATCTATTGTAGTAAAGTTTTAATTCAAAAATACTATAAGTTTGATTTAAATTCTTTGGTCAAAATCCCCCAAACATAACTATTACTTGTCCTCAAGTAATTTTAGTACTACATATATTATGATCTACTGCAGTAATACTTTAATTTAGAAATACTATAAGTTTGATTTAGATAAATATCATAGTGAGATTTTCAGAGAAAATTCAAGTAATTGAATTAACTCTGTAGCCATCAGATTATCTAGTCATCGAGTTTTAAGATCTTGGTTTTCTATTTATTTGAAGAATGACTATATATTGTAATATTAAGTCACTTGGAATATCCAAAAGATAAGAACTTCATGAGAACTCTATTAGTAAAAAGATCTATTCCATAAATTTAAGTTCAGGAATGTATTGAAGTTTTCCCTTTAGGTAGGTCCAGTGAAGCCAATTTTTGATTAGGCATCTCCTCAAGCTTCGGTTTTCCCTTTAAGTAGGTCCATTGAAGACAATTTTTGATTAGGCATATCCTCAAGCTTCTCCTCACTTCCATAATAATTTTATTTATTTATTTTTCTTTTTCATTTGGATTGCTTTAAGTCTTATATATTTTTATTTTCTTTTCAGGGATTGTTTTCAATCCTTTATTTTTCCTTTTTCAAGTGAGGATTACTATATCTGGATAGCNCTTTTTCATTTGGATTGCTTTCAATCCTATATATTTTTCTTTTCTTTTTTGGGATTGTTTTCAATCCTTTCTTTTTCCTTTTTCAAGTGAGGATTACTCTATCGGGATAGCCTTTAATGATTTTAAACTTCACTTTTCTTTCCCTAAATTTGAAACTCAAAGCATTGCTTACCTCATAAATATTTCATAATTTTCACATCATTGAATCCCAATCTTTTCTTCTCAAATGCTTACCTTATAAATATTTCATAGTTTTCACATCATATAATCCCAATCTTTTCTTCTCAAGTGAATTTTCAGATTCTTAATACTTCAAAATATAGTTTCCTTTGCTCCAATCTTTTCTTCTCAAATGAATTTCCAGATTCTTAATACTTCAAAATATAGTTTCCTTTACTTTAAATAGTTAACTATAATCTTATTCTCTTATACTAAATATCCTAAGTTACAAAATTAATTTTCATTTTTAAATACTTAACTATAATCTTATTCTCTTATACTAAATATCTTAAGTTACAAAATTAATTTTCCACTCTTTTCTTCTCAAATGAATTTCCAAGATTCTTAATACTTCAAAATATAGTTTCCTTTACTTCAATAGTTAATTATATTCTTATTCTCTTATACTAAATATCTTAAATTACAAAATTAATTTTTTACAAAAATATTTCTTTAAATCTACCATAATATTTAAATAGTTACAAAAATATAGTTACCTGAATTAANTGTGGGCACTATTTTTGGTGTGGGGTTTGCCCGTAAGAAGCTGTCGGTCATCGAAATTGAAATCCCCGTTGCCCGCTTAGAAGGACATTAAAAAATTTAATTTTTGAAAAAAGATGAAGTCGAACTGACCCCATAATTTTCATAGTTTAGATAAAAGAGCACTTCATCTCAAATCCTGTNGAAAAACCCGCTACCTTCTCTAAGAAAAAAAAAGCTGCACACGCTTGCTCCTCTCCCACTCGGTCTCGCAAAGAGGAGCCCGGAGTGCTTATGCTCCCTTTCCCTACGCCGCAGTCTACCCTCGCCAGACCTCCCTCGTTACCGGCAAAGGCCGCCGGAGCCTCTCAAGCCGTCGGCCTCCCCATCCATTTTTTATTCCTCCTTTTTTTAGCCAGCCATCCTCTCATCTACCTCACCCTATTGCTGGTCTTCCTTAAAGGCATTCTTCCTCCTCGCTGGAACCCCTCTGCAGCCGAGCAACAACTCTAGTCAAGCTTCCATGTTGGAGTCGTCGACCACCACCTTCATTTTCTAGTTTTTTTTCTTTCTCTCTTTTGGTCGGCTACCCTCACCTGATTTCTTCAGCCTCATCAGCCTTGGCCTTGCTGGTATCATACCATCTCCGGAGCAAACAGAGAGGAGAGCTTCAGTCTTTGGGTTTTCCCTACATATTTCCTTCGCTATCGGTCTACGTAGTTGGCGAGCTAACCTCCACACATCTCTGTTCTACCTTCCCAATGACAGGATGCTTCATCGGAGTACCTCGACGTTGCCAGCCAACAAGCACCAACGCTGTTTGGGAGGAAGCAAGGATCTTACACTTCATGAAAGAGCTTCCTCGAACTGTATTGGGCTTCGCAAAAATGTTACGGCGGTATAATTCTTTTAAACCCCTTGCATTTCACTTTCTAGCTAGCCATAGGCTTTAGTGGTGATAGGCTTGTGGGTTAGATCACCTACACGGGGTGCGTACGCCAGCTCGTCGATGCAATAACACACCTGTATGATGGATCACTTGTATTACTAGAGTCGGTCTTTAGGATAGGATTCTTCTTTACACAACCAATTCCCCTATGATAGCCAAGAAAATCCTATTTGACTGCTAGCCTTAGCACAATAATCATAAAGGTAGGAGCCCCCCTTTGCTTTGGTCACTTTGGTCTTTTTAGCAAGATCGAAGAGTAGACCTTTATAAAATGAGAAAATTCAAGCTATTAGCTAATTTTGCAAAGCTCGGAGGCGTCATGAAATTAGGAAGAGCCTCATTGCTAGCCTATTTCATGATGAGGTAGAGAACTTCCCCTTGGAGATCTGGGGAGAAGTTCACTACTCGCTTCGCCGAAGCAAAGGCGACAATCGCCATATTTCTATATTTTGACCCTAGGTTTCCTGGTGACGTCTTTAGCACGGGAATGACACCATATTACATTGTATGCTTGCATGTTGCATTATGCATATCACATACCACTTCACTTCGCTTTGACCAACTGCCCCATGTCGGCGAGCACTTCATTTCGCTCTGACCGGCCGCCCCAGCCCGGCGAGCATTCCATTTCATTTCAATCAACTTCCCTAAGCTGGTTGGCATGCCACTTTGGCTCTATCGTATTCCTCGACTCGGTTGAGCAATTACTTGCACCACCATACTGTCTTGCATGTGTGTTTGCATTTTTGCATATTATAGTGCATATGTATGATTACATTACAACATCCTATCTTGCATTTACCTAACTACATAATTACAGTCATATGCTTGAATTGCACGGTCTCTTTGGGCCTCTGTCGCCACAATGTGCCTACACTTTCAGGTCACTGCTTTATCGATATACCCCCTGGGGCCGCTGTCACCATGGCATGTTTACCTTTTTAGGCCCCTACCGCCATGGCATGCCTACCCTTCACAGGTCACTACCCTATCGGCATACCTCTTGGGGCCGCTGCCACCCTGACATGCCTATTCCGCTATCACTGTTGCTTCAGCATACCTCTTGAGGTTGCTGCCACTACGGTATGCTCATCTTTGTTTGAGTCCTTACCCCATGATATTAATCACTTGTGTTTTGACCAATCAATTGCAATTGCATGTTCACATAGATAGCAAGCTAAATCCGTTAAGAGAGTGACTCTCGTGTTGGTCGCGATGCCTTAACGAGCATTGCTTGCCGAGTTGATCCTGATGAGCAATGCGAGTTAAGTTATTAAGATTGACAAGAGTATGATTATGCTAAGAATCTATTGGATCTAACTTGTGCCACCCCTCTTCGTGACACCCTTTAGATCTTTCGAATCTTTAGCATGGGGCTGGAGTGACAGCCCCTTCAAAGTAATACATTGCTCAAACTTACCCCACACTTAGATACTAAGTTGTTGAACTTGTCTTTAGATAGTGTGCTAGGCTAGGGTTTAGGATGCTAGGTAGTATTTTTGACACCTTTGGCTATTGTTGTGTGCTGTGTTGTCTTGCGCTAGCCATGTGTCACCTTCTCGGCTTTTTTTCAGTGTGCTTGTATACTTCTTGTGTGTGATATTATATTAGGGCGATCTTCTATAGGTTATATGCATATTTATACACACTCACACATGTGACATTATGGGGGAGCATGTATTGATTTCTAATCCTTTGCTTGCAGGTGCTCTTAGCTCCTCCAATTATAAGGCACGACTTACTTTTTTTAAGATGCATAGCGTGCCTACTAATGCTTATTTTATGCAGGTCAAGTCTTTATTTATATTTCAAATGTATTTGATATAGTCCTAGGAGAGTCTGTATCAAAAATAAGGTATGAGCATGGGTTTCGAGGTAGAGGACGCACCGAAACTTGTGACGAGGACCAGAAGCAGCAGCTCGCATCTTGTACCTTAACTTTAAATTTTACATTTTTGTATAGACTTAGGATCGAGTTTGTATATGCGGAGTCCGACCGCTTTTATTGCTTTTCCTGGATTATGTTGCCGGTCCAGTAGCATTTGGCCTTTTTATATATTCTTTTAGGGTGCTTTCCTTTTCTTTTTTCTTCTCGTGTGCCTTTGCATGTTGAAGTGTTTTATATTGTTTCTTTCTATGTATCTGAACCTCACATTCTAATTTTCTTTAACTAAAAATCCTAATAATAAAATACTAAGATAATTAAAATTTTAGGAATAAAACTTTCAAGGTTTTTTTTAAAAAATCAGTCTTCACTTTCTGCATGGCCTTATGGCTAGTTTTAAAAATTGTTTGCAACCATGACTATAACTCAATCATAATTAATAGTGCCTCCACGCTCAAAAACATGGTAGATAATTCCATCATATTTTCATGTCTCGAAGAGTAGGCCCCATGCTTCTCCAATCCGACTGGCCCAAAATAATCTCGCTTAGGTGGTTGTCTAGCACGCTTAGGGTGTTCGGAGGCACCCCGATCCAGATGGGGTATAAGTCCTCTTGTTTGAGTGTTTCCAGCTTTGTAGCTGAACCTCCCTTTCTTGTTCCTTTCTACGTCATCCTTATCATTTTGGCTGGTATAAGTCCTACCTCTTGGAGCTCCAGCCGATAGTCATAGGATAGAGTCTCGTTCCTTTGACCTTAGGGCTACCGAGATCCCAGCAGACCACACGATTCACGGATTGCTAACTGGTGATCTCTAGTTGTGTTATGTCGACTGCCTTCACAACAAGGAAGACTTAAGATCCCAGTGGTTTGGGATGACGGGTATGTGGTACCCGACCTGGCTACCTCTACCTCTTAGGATTACTTCTCCCCACCTTTGAGTACCCATGTTGAGCCCTCTCTGCTGTTTTGACTTCGTTGATATCACTCAGATGTCTTATGCCGATAAGCTACCACCCATTTGTGAAATGACGATTTGTCCTCTGCCCTTACGGCTTGGATTTTCTATGACGTATCGGGATACCCACATCAAGTGATTTACGCTTATTTTATAAGTACCGTGTTCTGAGGAGTCTTTATCCATTTGGATGTGAAATACTTACTCTCTATCTGATGGCTTGGTGTGAGCTTCAAAGCATTAGGACCATCCCATACAAAATAATCACCTTTCGATAACCTATGCCCCAAATTCATGATAATAAAGCAAAACTCCTTTCATCGAGAGTCTTCTTGGGTATTTCCTAAGATGTAATTAACTAGTAGGAATACGTCCCTCTGAGAGACTTTTAACCCTAGAACAAAAACATCTTTTTTTGTTCTCTGGTTACGAGTGGCTTATATAGAGATTCTGCTCGTGAATTTTTTTTTTAGTGTACTATTATCTGATTCTATTTGAACATAGACTCTCGATCCATCACACAAGGATTACCCCCATATAAGTCTTCCTTCTCTTTTCTTTTTGATTTGTTTGTCTATTTGTTGTCGTATGTCATTTTGCTATTTGATTCCTCTCCTCTTTGAGTTGTTCATTTGAATTGGGACGGAGACTTATTTGAATAGTAAAATTATACAACGACACATATATAGACAAGCTAACGACTCAAAAATCTAAAAAGAATCGAGAAAAAAATCTGACTACTCCACTGTGGAAGAGTCTCTCTCTCCATGCTAGAAGTTTTGCTTTTGTTCTAGGCTTTTACTCTCTCTCTCTATATAGGAGTTTTGCTCACATAATTGTGACCTGGGTTCTTTCCTTGAGTCAGTTGTTCAGCTTGTAGTGAGACCTTCTCAGTTGTTAGGGGTAGCAACTCGATGTATTTTGTCCTGTCTTCTCACTCTCAGCACGTTGAATCATTGCATATTCATAAGTCTTCATGTTGTTGTAATGTTTTCTCTTGACTTTTCTTTTTGCTCGTTGCCTCTTTTTGCTTGGCAAACATGGCGAGCGAGAGAGTTGTTACAATTGCCACTATTGGGAGAAGTTCGGTCTCCTTCTCCCCAGTATTTGTTGTGCTCCCAAGGGCACCATAACCTTCAATTCATTCGAGCACTCTATCCAGATTAACTTAAGTAATTGATTCACCTAAAATATATAGTATTTTTAGACACATTTAAAAAGAGTAAAAAATGCTTAAAGAAGTGAAAAAGGTTCAAATTTGTAGCAAAAAGATGAAAAATGTGCAAAAGAGTTTTGGCACCTAAGAGGCAGATCCGGTGCTTACGCGTCGGTTAAATAGAGAAGGCAGAGCCTAAGCGCCAGAGGCCCAGTGCTTAAGCGTCAGTCGTAGTTATTGGGCAAGTAAATTCGGTTTTGGTGAATTTTGAAGAGGATTTTGAGGCACTCATTACCTTAATAGGTGGTTATAACCACCATGGATAAAAATTATCACGAAAGGATGCATCTCTTAGGGAAATACATCGAATGTAGACATATTTTGAAGAGAAAACAAGGCACCTTTTGGTGATTTATAAAAGAAGGAAGATTGAGACTTTGAGAATAGTCCTGAAAAGGTCCGTAAAAGTGTGAGTCCTAAAAGTATTGGAAAGTCTTGAAAGTTCTCATTTGGGGAGTTAGTTCGGAGAGACTTTCAGGCACCACTTTTACTTTTATTTTATCCTTTTTGTTATTTTATTTTGAGTGATTGTAAAGAGAAGAGAATCAAAGGAATATCAAGAGTTTGGTGGAGGACTTGAGATAATTTTTTAACTTTCTATTTTGAGACTACTTTTGGTTTTAATTAAAACTTATTGTTGGTTTGACAATGATTTCTTCTTTTAAACTAGAGTGTGGTTTTGTTCTCTCCATGGATTCTGAGTACTTTTCTTTTACTTTCTTCTTAAAATGATAAGTAATTAAGTTTTGGATGGAAGTTGTGGAAAGTATTGATCTTAGTTGGAAGAAGTTGTGATGATTTAAATCCATGCACTTCATTTACTTCTTGATTTGTCCAATCCAATGTATTCTGAGTAGTTTTCTTTATTTTTTCCTTAAAATGATAAGTAATTAAAGTTTGGATGGAAGTTGTGGAGAGTATTGATCTTTAATGTTCTTCTTGAAATGATAAGTAATTAAGTTTTGGATGGAAGTTGTGGAGAGTATTGATCTTTAATGTTGGAACAATTTGTGATGATTTAAATCCATGCACTTCATTTACTCCTTGATTTGGCCAATCCAGATGTTAAAATTTTTTGTGAGAACTTATAAGAACCGTGTTGGTATTATCTCAGTAAACAATTGGAAAGAATCACATGAGGTTGTATGAATGAGAATGTAGTTTATATGANAAACATGTAAGAACCGGGCTTGTATTGTCTCAGTCAAAAATTGGAAAGAATCACATGAGGTTGTATGAATGAGAATGCAGTTCATATGATTGAGTGCAAATAAATAAGAAAATATTCATTGATGGGTGTAGAGTTAGAGGACTTTAAAGTGACAAGTTAAAGCCCCCAACTTGGTTTATGTTTTAGGTTCTGATACGAGAATGTTAGCTCCAAGGTGGAGGGAATCGAGGGAACTCTAGAGTGAGAGCTAGTATCTTCCATGCCTAACCGATATTCAGAACTATTCAAACTTTAAATTAGCCAATGTTTTTCATAGCATCTCTAGTAAGGGTAAAGAATATAATTGCTCCTATTTGACATAACACAATTTGCATACTTCCACAACAGAATTCCTATATTTATTACTGATTCATGAGAAGATGAAAGATATTTTCATATTAAGTATTTTTCTTCTACAAAAGCTTTAGTTACCTTTTTAAGTTGTTACTGTTTGTTCAAAAATTCAAAAATACCAAAAATATTTAAATTTTAAATTCCTGAAAAAATTGTTTTTAGTTTAAGTAATTATCTTTTTAAAAATAGAAAAACTTTCTAAAAAATTCATATTGCATCATCTTCCCTGTGTGTTCGATATTCAGGTCTTAATCAAAAAGTCATATTACTTGATAACGAAACATATACTTGCACAGTTTCCCAATATAAATATATATAAACAAAAAAGTTAAATTCTTATTTTTCTTCAGGATCAAATTTTTGATTTTTTTGCAAAATAAGGAAATATAAGTAAAAAATATTATCATAACTATTGTTATACTGTGTATAAGCATTAAGTTGGGATCAAGTTTTTGATGCTGTTGCAAGGGAAGAAAACTAACTAAATTTTTATTTTTATAAAATCTTATTTAAACTTTAAATATTGTATCTTTTTTTGAATATTTTATTTTATTTTATGTTAGAGTTGCGTAGTTCTGGTTCTGAAGGACTAATGCCCTACGATTCTGAATTAGAAAAAACTATTAGAAAAATCAGAAAAACCAAAAAAATTAAAAATCTTGAAAAANCATGTTCTTTATACCATCTCTAGTAAGGGTCAAGAATATTATTGCTCCTATTTGGCACAACACAATTTTAATACTTCCACAACAAAATTCCTATACTTATTACTGATTCATAACAAGAAGAAAGATATTTTCATATTTAGAGCTTTTCTTCTATAAAAACTCTAGTTATCTTTTTAAATTGTTATTGTTCTATCAAAATATTGAAAATACCAAAAAATATTTAAATTTTCATTACTGCAAAAATCATCTTTAGTTTTGATAAGTATCTTTTTATTAAAAATAAAAAGTTTGTTGTTCAATAGTGCATATTGCATATTCTCCCTATGGGTTCGATATTAAGGTCTTAATCAAAAAGTCCTATATTAATTGACAACGATACATATACATGCGTAGTATCCCAATATATATAAATTAAAAGTTAAATTCTGATTTTTCTTCAGGATCAAGTTTTTGGTTTTGTTGCAAAGTAAGAAAATATAAGTGAAATACAATCTGAATTATTGTTGTAAATTTCAAATTAGCAGTAACTAGGGATCAAGTTTTTGGCACCGTTGTCAGGGAGAAACTGATTTTAAAAGCAAATTTCTTTTTTTAGAAAGTCTTATTTAAACTTTAATTTATCTTATCTTATTTTTTTTATTTTATTTTTTCATGTGTTAGTGTATGCGTAGTTCAGGTTCTGAAGAAATAGTGCCCTACGATTTTGAATTAGAAAAAAATTATTAGAAAAGTTAGAAAAACCAAAAAAATTATAGATTTTGAAAAATCCAAAAAAATTACACAAATAATGGACCAAAATAATCAAAATGCTGAAATTCATCAAGAGTTTAGGCCTTTAAGAGATTATGCCAACCTTATTGTAGATGAACTTCATTGTAGTATTCAAAAACCTATTGTAGCCGCTAATGCATTTGAGCTTAAACCTGCTATTGTCCAAATGATATCAATTAATCAGTTTGGGGGATCACCAACTTAAGATCCAAATTTACAACTTGCCAATTTTCTAGAATTGTGCGCTACATTTAAATATGATGGTGTATTAGATAATGTCATATGACTGAGGTTATTTCATTTCTCACTAAGGGATGAAACTAACATGTGGTTGAATTTGTTAGCACCTGGATCTATCAGAACTTGTGGTGATTCAACACAAAAATTTCTTGCTAAATATTTTCCACCATCAAAAGCTGCAAAGCTTAGAAATGATATTACATTTCTTACTCAGTTTGAAGGGGAATCTATTTATGAAGCATGGGAGAGATTTAAAAAACTCCGAAGAAAGTGTCAACACCATGCTATACCAGATTGATTAATAATTCAAACTTGTTATAATTGATTAGTTAGATCTATTAGATCAAGTATCAATGCTACTGCTGGTGGTTCATTGATGACAAAACCATTTCATAATGCTTATACTTTAATTGAAGAAATGGCTACAAATAATTTTCAATGACCTTTTGATAGGGTAATTCTGAAGAAAGTAGCCAATATTCATAAAACTGATGCATTTACCATGTTAGCAAATCAAGTTGCTGCAATTTCAAGGATGTTAGACCAATTTGGAATGAACTTTTTTCAACCAATTTCCATGATTGAAGAGAATTCATTAGGCCAAATGGTAGATTCTCAAGCATCTTTAGAAACTTTGAATGCCATAAATAATAAATAGAATAACTCATATTCAAATTATTATAACCCAGGTTGGAAGAACCATCCCAACTTTAACTGGAATGACAATTCCGGTGGTAATAATCAGCANAATTGATTTGGAAAAAACACCACCTCCAATTCCTCAGAGACTTCATTAGCAAAGGTTGGGTAAATAATTTTCAAAATTTCTGGAAATATTTAAGAAGCTTACAATTAATATTCCATTTGCTGAAGCATTAGAACAAATGCCAAGCTATGTAAAGTTTATGAAGGATATTCTCAACAGGAAAAGGAAGTTTGAAGATAATGAGACTATTACACTTAGTGAGGAGTGTAGTAATATAATTTAGAAGAAGTTTCTTTAAAAGCTTAAAGATTCTAATAGTTTTACAATTCCATGTGCAAAATGAGACAGATTTTATGGGAAAGCTTTATGTGATTTAGGTGCAAGCATTAACCTTATGGCATTATCAATATTTAAAAGATTAGGATTAAGAGAAATAACCCCTACTACTTTAACTCTACAATTAGCAGATAGTTCGATAACATACCCTAAAGGAGTTATAGAAGTGTCCTAATGAAAGTGGATCAATTTATCTTTCCTGTTGATTTCATTTTACTGGACATGAAGGAAGATAAAGAGATACCTATCTTTTTGGGGAGACCTTTCATAGTCATTGGAAGAGCAATGATAGACATGCAGAAAGGGGAACTAACAATGCATGCCAATGATCAAACTGTTACTTTTAACATTTCAAAATCAATGAAATACCCTGCAAAAGATAAAGATAATGAATGCTATAGGATGGATGTTATAAGATATCTAAGTGAATGTGGTTTTAGAACTACTTATGAAGAAAAATCTGATGTAAAAGATTTAGAACACAAGCAAGAAGAGGAATTAAATAAATATGGAAATCTTTTTAAGGAAAATTCAAACTATGTTTGAGAAAGTTTTGAAGTTTTGGACACGATAGATGAAGATAAATCATATTGTCCATCTATTGAAAAACCTCCAGAACTAGAGTTGAAGTTACTTCTTGATCATTTAAAATATGCCTTTTTAGGAGATTCATCTGATTTACCAGTTATAATTTTGTCAAAATTAATGATCGAAGAAGAAGAAAGGTTGATGAAAATTCTTAAAAATTTTAAAAAAGCCTTTGGATGGACAATTGCTGATATTAATGGAATTAGTCCTTCAATTTGTATGCATAAAGTTCAAATGGAAGAGAAGTACAAACCCAAGGCTCATCCGTAATGGAGATTGAATCCTATTATGAAAGAAGTTGTAAAGAAAGAAATTTTAAAGTGGTTAGATGCTGGAATTATCTACTCTATTTCAGATAGTTCATGGGTTAGTCCAATTCATTGCGTTCCTAAGAAAGGAGGAGTAACTATAATTATAAATGAACATAATGAGTTAATACTTACTGTACAAGTAACAGGGTGGTGAATATGAATTGATTATAGAAAATTAAATCTTGCGACTAGGAAAGATCATTTTCCATTACACTTTCTAGATGAAATGCTGGATAGACTAGCTGGGCATAAATACTTTTATTTTTTGGGTGGATATACTGGTTATCAGCAAATTCAAATATCCCTTGAGGATCAAGAGAAAATAACATTTACCAGTCCTTATAGTAATTTTTGCTTTTAGAAGAATGCCTTTTGGTTTATATAATGCCTCTGCTACATTTCAAAGATGTATTTTGTGATTTAATTGAAAAATAGATTGAAGTATTCATGGATGAATTTTTAGTGTTTTGAACTTCATTTGACTCATGTTTAGAACATTTATCCAAAGTTCTTAAGCACTGTGAAGAAACAAAGTCCTTAACTAGGCAAAATGCCAATTTATGGTAGCAGGATGAATTGTATTAGGACATCAAATATCAGAAAATGTTATGGAAGTAGATCCTGCTAAAATTCAAGTGATTGCTAATTACCTTATCCAACAAATGTAAGGGAAATTAGGAGTTTTTAGGACATGCTGGATTCTACAGACAATCTATTAAAACTTTTCAAAGATTGCTAAGCCTTTATCTCATTTATTGGAGAAAGATGCAATTTTTAATTTTGATGAGGAATGCCTAAAAACTTTTAGGTTATTAAAAGAAAAACTAATCTCTGCACCAATTATATTTTCACCAAACTGGGAAAAACCTTTTAAATTAATGTGTGATGCTAGTGATTATGCTATTGGAGCTGTTTTAGGACAAAGATGTGATAAAATCTTCAAAGTTATTTACTATGCTAGTAAAACTCTTAATGAAACTCAAATTAATTATTCAACAACTGAAAAAGAGCTATTAACAATAGTATAAGCTTTTAATAAATTTAGATCATATTTAATTGGAACTCAATGTGTAGTGCATACAGATCATTTTGCTATTAAGTATTTAATGAAAAAGAAGGATGCTAAACCTAGACTTATAAGATGGATTCTTCTTTGCTACTAAGTACTTAATGAAAAAGAAGGATACTAAACCGAGACTTATAAGATGGATTCTTCTTTTACTTCATTCTGCTATTAAGTGCTTAATGAAAAAGAAGGATACTAAACTGAGACTTATAAGATGGATTCTTCTTTTACAAGAATTTGATTTTATAATAGTAGATTGAAAGGGGATTGAAAATCAAATTGCTGATCATTTGTCCAGACTTGAATTAGAAAAATCACTTTATTTTGAAAATGAATTTAATGAACATTTACGAGATGAAAAATTGTTCACTATTAATGGGTGGCGTGTTCCGTGGTATGCCGACATTATGAACTTTATTTTAGTGATATTATACCTAATGGAATGACATACTAACAGAAGAGAAAATTTATTTCTAAATCTATTTCTTACTTTTGGGATGACCCATTTTTATATAAACAAGAAAAGGATCTGATTATTCGAAGATGTTGTACCATTAGAAGAAACTTATAAATTATCCCAAAAATGTAATAATTCTGATTTTGGGGGACATTTTGGTGTTGATAAAAAACCATACAAAATTTTACAATCTGGATTCTATTGGCCTGATTTTGGGGGACATTTTGGTGTTGATAAAATAACATACAAAATTTTAAAATCTAGATTTTATTGGCCTACAATTTTTAGAGATGTTATTGCTTATATCAAAACTTGTGATTAAGATCATAGAGTAGACAATATTTTTAGAAGAAATGAGATACCCCTCAATGCTATGCTAGAATTTAAAATATTTGATGTTTGGGAATTAGATTTAATGGGACCACTTATACCATCTTTCAGAAATTTATATATTCTGTTAGTAGTGGACTATGTATCCAAATGGATAGAAGTTGTTGCTTTACCTCGATGTGATGCTCAAAGTGTTACAAAATTTTTAAAAACAAATATATTTTGTAGACTTGGGATGCCAAGAGTTATCATTACTGATAGGGGAAGTCATTTCAGAAATACCATAATGGAGAAATTATTAAAGAAATATCATATACATGATAAGATTGCTACTGCTTATCATCCTCAGACAAGTGGTTTGGCCGAATTATCCAATTGAGAAATTAAAAGAATTTTGGAAAAATCTGTGAATCCAACAAAAATGGATTGGTCAGTCAAACTTGAACATGCTTTGTGGGCTTATAGAACTGCATACAGAACTCATATAGGAATGTCCCCATTTAAGCTAATATTTTGAAAAACTTATCACTTACCAGTTGAACTTGAGCATAAAGTATATTGGGCTATTAAAGAAGTCAATTATAATTTGAAAGATGCTGGTGAGAAAAGATTGTTACAATTAAATGAGCTTGAAGAGATAAAGAATGAATCTTATGAGAGTGCCAAGATTTATAAAGAAAAGATGAAGATGTGGCATGATCGAAATCTTATGAAAGTACCAAAATTTATAAAGAAAAGATGAAGATGTGGCATGATCGAAGGATTCTTACTAAAAATTTTCAGCCTAGGGCAACAAGTTTTGCTATATAATGCAAGGTTAAGATTATTTCCAAGAAAACTTAAGTCCAGGTGGCAACAAGTTTTGCTATATAATGCAAGGTTAATTTTACGGCAAACTTAAGTCAAGGTGAATGAGCACATTTATTGTGATTAAAGTTTATCCTTATGGAGCTATGAATATTAAAGATCTTATGTCTGAGAAAATATTTAAAGTTAATGGACATAGAATGAAACCTTATTTTATAGGGGATCATCATAAGTTTAAGGATGGAATGATGTTGGGACAACCAGAGTAAGCACTGGTTACGTCGGGCTGACGACGTAAAACCAAGCGCTTTATGGGAGGCAACTCATAGTTATCAATGTTTTTTTATTTTGATTGTTGTATTATGTGTGATTAAGAAAATTTGGGGTAGTATTTTTTTAGACTATGTTGACCTCATTTTTGGTTGAGGTTTAGTTTTTTCCTCTTTAGTAGCCTAAGATCTAGCCATAGGACTTTTCCTGTTGACTATTCCCAGAAAACTAGACATGGAACCCTCACCACTAGAAATTTCAAACCCTTCTCCACTCAGCTTGAAGTTCCACATGTTGGTCTCAACCTCTAAGCACTTAGTAGGTGGGTCATTGTGGGGGAAACTCAGGATGAGTCACCCTTAGGACTGCTGGACCTTAAGGTTAACCCTGGGTGTTTGTCTGGAGCTAAGGCACTCACTACACTCACTACACTTATCTGCACTCACAATTACTCACAACTCTGAACTCAAACTTCTAGCCTAGATCCCTTGATCTTTTGTGATACTCATGTAGATGGTCCCCTAAACCTACTAGCCCTAGGTTTATGGTTTAGCTAAGACCACTATGTAGAGGACCCAAAATGGGGCTTCCATTGGTTCATGGCTTATTGGTGATGATTGGTACCTCAAATCTACCAAAATACCCATCTTGGCCTTTTACCATAAAACACCCCCAAATTACCAAAATACCCCTCTTGGACCCAAAATTCCAAAATCCCAAAAATTCCAAAACACCCCCTTAATTACCAAAATACCCCTCTTTGACCTAAAATTCTGAAAATTTCAAAAATTCCCAGAAAATCCCAATAAATCTAAAATATTCCTAATTTCATTTCTTTTAACTGCCACATGACCTAATTTGGCCAATTTGAACATCTTTAAGCAAAATCCTCAAATTGCCCTTTAAAGACCAAAATTTCCCCAAATCCAACTCAAATGTCCATCAATTTGATCTTAATTGACCCCAATTCCAATATAAACTCAAACTCACTTTTGATATGACCAAACTAAACTAAATCCAAGCTCAATTGGTCCATTATTTGAACCCAATTTTGATTTGGGTCAAAACCCCAATTTTGACCATATGACATAATCTCACCAAATTGAACCCATACCTAGTCAATTGGCCTTAATTAATGTTGCAAAATCTTTATGACATTCATATTCATCAAAATCAACCATCAATTGGCCTTGGTGAAGTCCCAAATCCATTTGATTTTGGCCTAAATCCAAAATTTCCAAATTTAGCCCCAAATTGGCTAAGTCCACAAATTTCACCCAATTGATTGCCTTAACCTCCAAATTGGCATTCAATTCATGTTGAAAACTCAAATTTTATCCAATTGATTGTCTTAACCTCATCAAATTTAGCCCCAAATTGGCTAAGTCCCTAAATTTCACCCAATTGATTGCCTTAACCTCCACATTGGCATCCAATTCATGTTGGAAACTCTTCATGAGGTCCCGATTGACCATTTTTAACAGTCAATTTGGACTTAGCTCAAGTTCAACCCAAGCTAGACCCAAGCCTAGCCCAACATGACCAAATTGATTAAAGTTCAAAATTCCCTCAAATTGACCCTTCAATTGAGCTCAAAACCACTTCCATCCTTCACCAATGTTGTTCCTTATGATCATCTACACTAAATCCGACAAATAATTAGGCCAATTGATATGGCTAGCCTAGCCCAAACTCAAGCTTTGGTCATTTGCACTCACTTGGACCCTTTCACAAAAAAATTGACTTAACCATGTCTAAGCCACCAAATTAATGATTTCACAGCCACAAAAACCTTCCTAAAGACCAGGCTAAACTCTCCTAAAACCACCATGATAAGCTATGGACCAATGGATCCCCAAATTAAGGGATTTTACCTATTTTTGGACCTAACTTGAAATATCTCCAACATCATCACTTACCATTGGGACATAATCATCATTAGCCACCCCCTGACCTCCCTGAGCCAAGAAGTGACCAATACCTGGCCGGCCGGCCACCTTGGTGGCTGGAAAATGGCTAAAACCATAGCCAAGACAAGGGATTTTCACCCAATTCAAACCCAAAGGCCAAATCAACCCAGCTGTTCATTGGAGCTTCTCTGCCCTCCACATCAGCAACCAAATGCACCCCTCAATTGGCCCTGCAAGGAGGCCTAGGCCATTTTATTTAAACTCCCCCTCCATGCCAAAAGAGGGAGAGCTTGAAATTCTTTGGGGAGACTCTGTAAAACTTCTTCAAGAGCTTCTTGGAGACCTCTTGAGCTTAAGCAAACCTTCCTTAGCCACTCAAATCCATTGCTTGAGTTCAATTTTGGAGCTCAATTTCAAGGCCGAAACAGGACATCCTCCAAACCTCCACCAAATTCAAATTACGTGCACCCAAACCTTCCCAACATCAAGAGAAGAAGATCCCCCACAAAAGCTCTATCAACCGACCACCCTAAGGTGGACTTCGACCAAACCCCTAAATCAGCCTTGGTCGAATTTGGGTCTAGGCATTTCAGCACAACCAGAGGCTCCATCCCTAGGCTTCTGGCACCCACATAAAGCTTCTACAAGCATCCAATCGTGGCTACCCCTCTTGGACCAAGGTATTCAAAGTTAAACTTGAACTGAGACTCTTTTAATTATTCATGAATATACAGTCCATTTAATGGTTGATCAACTGTATGGATGTGTTCTACTAGTCAATACAAGCGTTTTAAAAAAACATTCACTCAATTTCGTTGAGAATTGAGTGAGATATTAGCATTTTAAAATGGACGGTTTTCGGGTCCAGTTTATTTGGGACGATGACCCGTGACCGTCAGATCGAGCGTGTATTGATCGGATGACCCTGATCGCGTCGCACAGAACGCGGTCTGAGATGAGCGGGAATGAGCTGGTTGGCGGCGCCAATCAAGCAGCGCCACGTGGCCAGTTGACCCGTACGAGGTTGACATGGATAAGTAGGAAAATAGGGGCATTTTCTTATTTATTTAATCCTTAAAACTTCAAAAATACATATCTTTGTGTAGAAAAATCACAAAAATAAAATAAAAATACCTTCTTGCTCAGTAAACAGAGGAGAACAATGTGAAATAATCTTCAAGTCCATTTGATGCATAAAATATTTTTAATTAATTAAACACTCTTTGGAATCATTTGATTCTCCATGCATATTGACACATCACCTTGGCTTAAAATTTTGGCATGTTGGAGCCTCTCTTAAGGGAAACATCCTCTAATTTTTCCAAAGTCAGATGAGGTTCCTATGCAGAGATACATATTTTTCAAGTTTTTTCACATTATTTACTTAAAATAATCATGGAAATTATCATACTAATTATAGAATCCTAAGAAACTTTTGGAAGGTTCACCATGACTAGGGAAAACTTTGGAAATAATTTCATGGGTCAAGTCATTTAAAATGTCCTTAAATTTTACAAACAAATAATTAATTTTGGAAAATATAAACATTTAAATGACGTAATTTTTTATACGCTATGATCTATGATCCAGAGAACTCACCATAAAAATTTCAAGATATTTTGAGTTCATTTGACAACTTATATTGATTTTTAAATATAAATACCACTCTTGACATTTAAATGATTTTTAAAAATCAAAATATAACTCAAAAGATTATGAAACTTAGTTTTTTGAGTTCTCTGTGATCAGGGATATTGTATAAAAATAAAATAATATTTAAAAAAAAACTTAATTTTTGGCCTATTTTAAATATTTAAAATAATTAAAAATTCATAAAAATCACATCATGTTTGTTTTATTTAAATAATTAAAAATTCATAAAAATCACAAAAATAATAAAACTCATGAAGATGTTCTAAATTGCTCCCTAATCACTTAGGAACAATTAGAATATTTTTCCTGATTTTCTAAATAAAGATGTTGAATTTTCCTAATCACTTAGAAACAATTAGAATATTTTTCCTGATTTTCTAAATAAAGATATTGAATTCATGGAAATGTTCTAAATTGTTTCCTAATCACTTAGGAACAATTAAAATATTTTTCCTGATTTTCTAAATAAAGATATTTATTTTCCCAATCACTTAGGAACAATTAGAATATTTTTCCTGATTTTCTAAATAAAGATATTTAATTTCAACTTTTAAAGACTAAAAATGAGTTTTCACTAAAATAATTCCAATAAATCAAAGAAAAATTTGAGAAATATGAAATCTTTTTTAGAAAAGGCTAAAAATGAGTTTTTCACTATAAAAATTCCAGTAAATCAAAGAAAAATCAGAAAAATCCTAATCACTTAGGAACAATCAAAATATTTTTCCTGATTTTCTAAATAAAGATATTTATTTTCAAAGCTTAAAAATAATTTTTATTTAAAAGGCTAAAAATGAGTTTTCACTAAAATAATTCCAATAAATCAAAAAAAAAATATAAAATTTGGCTAAAAATGAGTTTTCAGTAAAATAATCCCAATAAATCAAGAAAAATTCAAAAAAAATATAAAATTTGCACCTCTAAGTTCTCTGACCTTAGGGAGATTTTTCAAAAATACAAAAATTAATTTTCACCACCTAAAATATTTTATTTTTATTAAATAGTCTAGATATTAAAATAATTCTAATAAATCACAGAGAATTCGAAAAATTGTGAAATTTTGTCTAAAGACTTCTCTGGTCTAGGTCTACCTCCAATAAAAATGTCAAAATATTATGATTTAACTTGGTCAAGTTAGGAATTTTCTTTGAAAAATCCTATTTCTGCATTAAAATAATTATATCAATTAAATTAAATTTTGAAAAATCACATTTTCTCCTCTGATGTCTCAATGGACCAATGAATAAGGTATAATAAAAATTTCAAAGTCATTTGAATTTAATTTGACAAATTGTGAAGTGTTAGAGCCTTAGGGGCAAATGTGTAATTTTGAAAATCTTGCCTTAATTAACATTTAGGCTTAATTCAAAGAAAGGAATTGGTAACCTCTAATATTAATCAATTTATTTGATGTTTGAAACACAAAGGGGTTAATTGGTAGACCAATCTCACTTTCTTGATTGGATTAACAAATTTCTAAATTATTAAAATTTGGAAGTTTACTAAAATTAAATTATCCTAGACTTAGGAGTATGACTTTTGAGGTCAATAATTAATCAATTTAATACCCCTACGTTGACTTTCATATAAAATCCAAATCATGAATCATGACCATTTAAAACTTAACCCTCTAATTGAGACACTCACCTAGGTCTTAATGGCTTAGCGGTGACTTAGGTTAAATCAAAATTGACTAAAAGGGGATTAGAGAAATAAACATAACAAAATCAAACATCCTTGAAACATCACTAAGCCCAATTAGGACTAAAATTTGGCTAAGTGTTCAAATTACAATAACTTGCCCCTTTAAGGGTCTTCACCCACATAATTTTCAAATTAAATGATAAATAATAATTTCCCCTTTCTTAGGGATAATTGAGACATCGATGTTCACTGAGCATTAAGGATATTTACAGGATGGACCATTAAGCAAAATGATAAGTTTAAATGGACTTAAGGCTTTTCACTAGTTGGTGAGGGAGAGGCATGGACCTGTCTCCCCCTCTTAACTTGTTGAATACCTTAGAGGCCTATTGAACTTAACATTCTTTGATTAAAGGAATCATCCTTACACTTTTAAGGACTCACCATAATATGACATAGGGTTAGGAAAATTTTACCTTTCCTGCTCTTCTTAAATTGTCTTAACATGCATTTTAAGTTTTAGGTGGTGGAACGAGAAGACTCGTCAGGTACACTTTTACAGTTTTTCAGCATTGTTTTTCTTGTACTTTCATACTGTACTTTTATACTTGCAAATTTGCATGCTAAACAACGATCTCACCATGCAAGAAAACTCAAACCATCAGGATAGCCACATACCCAAAGCCAAAACTAAAATCAACCAAGATAAAATTCACCACCACAACATTCAAAATATAAAACAACTCAAAATTTAATCACAAACATCACATAAAACCACAACTTCAACTAAATTAAGATGTCTCTATCGGATGATCGGGAGTCCCTCGGAGGAGGTAACCTACGGTTGCTAACGAGGCTTCCCACGGTTTAAATGAAATTATGGAACTCATTAAGTTGGGTTTGATAAGTTCATTTGTACTAAGTGAATCCAATAGAAAATAGTGATGCCTTAACCGGTGTCGCTCTAATCAACTTTAATATGCCCTTTATAAAATTTAAAGAACTTCAACCATAGGGCCACCTGATTTGATATTATAACTTGACACACTAGAAAACTCAAACTCGTCGCAGCAGGAGCTTGGAGCTAGCTTGGTGGGCAGCACGATCATCTTCAACAGTAAAACCTGTCTTCCCCAGCTAAACTAATCTTTCTTCCTTAGACTTAAACAACAAAGCCATAGGACTTCGAGGTTGCTTGCTCATGCAACGTAAATCCTCACCTTACCTTTAGGCCTTTACATAGCCCTGCTATATAATATAAGCCCTAACTCATCTTAGGATTCCGAGGTTGTTGTCTATCACGACCTAAATCCTCACATCTTCCAGGCTATTTGTGTGATCATTTCACACGAATATAAGCCCTAACTAATAAAATTGGCAGGATGAAATACCCAAATATTTCTCCTCAAAATTGAAGCCAAACATTAGGATAGCTTGGGAAGTCACCGAGGTTCTCCTCCGGATTCATGACATCCCCTAGTTCTTCTTCTGTTGGATTCTACAATAAAATGTTCCAAATTTTAACCAATCCCCTTTCACACCTCCACATCCGATTTCGTTGAAGAGTCTCACCCTTTAAAATTCCTTGAAGATAATATTTCTTAATTTTTATCGAGTCTTCTTAGGTGGATTTGGTCATTTAAGATGTAATTAACTATAGGGGTTTGCCCTTATAGGAAGCATGTCCGTACCCAGCTTAAAATAAACCCTATTTAATCCTTTATATTAAATAGGGGAACTTGTCGGAAAATACAAAAGTTTCGCAGACCAAACGGACGTCATACTTTCCTTAGTTTATTTTGATCGAGCATCATCCTCAAGTCTTGTGTTTATCCTTTGGGATAGATACAGGATTTGAGGTGAAGTGCTCTTTCATTTTAAACTATGAAAGATATGGGGTCAGTTCGATTTCATACTTCAACGTCCTTTCGAAGCAGGGGTGACCGACACCTTCTTACGGGCAACCCCACAAACCAACTCGAAATAACGCCGATAGACTATTATGTGTTAGTATTAATTTTAAGACTTTATTTAGGGATCTAGACATGTTAAAATGAGAATTTGGATGTTAAGTTGACTAGTGCAAAAATGTGCACTGGTGCTTAAGCGCCATATCCGACGCTTAAGCGTGGCAATTTAAAAATAAGTGCAAAATTAATATTCTAGAAGGCAAAACTGCCTAGAAGTTTTCAGAAACATGCCAAGGCATTTTCTAAACATTTCTAGGAGTTATTGGAAGGATTTAGGCCTATAAATAGAAGGGTTTAGTGAAGGAATTTCACCCATGATCATTTCTAGCACTAAAGTCTAAGAGAAAGAGTGATTTTAAGATGATGTCTTTATGGGAGATGGATTTGAAAAAGAAGGAGAAGACCATGAGGAAGAAATTCATTAGTCAAAGTGCACAAGAGATGTATAACAGTTTCTTATCCATTAGTATTGAAGGGATATCAGAGAAGATCAACAAAATTGAAAATACCATGTTTGTACTTGAGACTAAGGTATTGGAGATTCATGCACATAATGAGCATATTTGATGGAAATTGAAAATGCAATTTAGCCACACTAGTTATATAGAGGAAGCAGATAAGGAGATGTTTCTTAAGTAAAAGTTGATTGAAGAAGATTGTATCAGAGCACGTCACCACCGTCCGTTTTATCAACTTTATATTCTTGCTGCCCCAAGAAAGACTAATGAAAGACCTGAATTTGTTCCTTCTAATGAAGAATGGAATGAATTTTTATGTTTGAAGTTATGTTTTTTTGTGTTTAAAGATGTTGTCCTTAAGTGTTTTAGTGTTTAAGACTTGCTTTTAGTGTTTGTGCTACTTAGGTGTTTAATTGTAAAAAAATGTTAAGTGTTTGTATTTAGGAAAGTTTTCTCATCCAAGACTATTTAGAATGAGTACTAAGTGTTTAAATGTATTTTTACTCATTTTTGAATTAATATAAGTTTGTTTGTGTGAAATTTTGTGTTGTTTTAGCCTTGAATTGAAATAGTTATTAAAGAGAATTTTAAGATAAAGGAGAGTTACAGGATGTTGAAAATAGTCATTGAAGTTCTATGAGACCATTTAGGGGTGGTTCACTTAAGCAAATAGTGCATTTTACCATCATTTGATATTTTTGAAAATCGTGCACTGGCGCCTAAGCGAGACATCTCGTGCTTAAGCGTGAGCAAACCCAAGAGGCAGGCGCCTAAGTGCCACTTACCCACGCTTAAGTGTCAGTTCGTGAAAATCGGTTTGTGAACGGTTAAAAGTGAAAATTTAAGCCAAAAATTGCCATTTTTATCCTCCTATCACCTTCAACCTCTCAAAAACGCGATCTTGGAGAGCTAGGGCACACCATTAAGTGGAGATTTCTTGGTAGAATCAAGAAAAATTTGCTAGATTTGGATTTCTTATGGTAAAAACTTTACTTCTATGTAAAAATTTGAGATTTTCATCATGTATTTTTAGTATATTTGGAAGAATTCGAAAATTCACTATTCATGGTGAAAAATGAGGAAAAAACTTTGGAATTTGCATAGGAATTGTAGTTTAAGCTTTTAGAAGTTTAGTTTAGTGGTTTAGACTTGATTTTTAAAGTTTTTGTTGGAATTTATCAAATTTGTAGAATGACACCAAGAATGAAGAGGAGCAAAGGCAAAACCCCTTTCGATTCGAGTAAATTTGTTAGTTCAAAAGCTCAAGATTGGTATCGTGATGCGTTGCAATCACACAAACTAATTCAGGAGCGATGTTTTAGAAATTTGGGAGGAGACGTGGAAGATTTAATTGTTCGCCGACAGTGGGAACAATTCTATTGTTTTTCTACTGTGGCAGTTATATTTGTTGTGAGGGAGTTCTATGAAAATCTCCCTGAAGCTGAAGACAATTGAGTTATGGTTCGAGGAAAGATGGTACCTTTTTCGGTAGAGGTAATCAACTTGTTTTACCATTTACCACGGGATACGTTATGTTCTTATGAAAATTATAGCCCTACTAAAGTGGAATTAGACGAGATTATCTCTTACTTGACTATTGGGAGAGGACTTTGGAAGATCACTAATGAGAGGAGAGCAAATTTCCCAACTTCAGTTATGTGCACCTTCAAAGGCTTGACACTATTTCATTTCTACTCGTCTGCTTTCGACCAATCATCTCAGAGAAGTGACTAGAAAAAGAGCGACTTTGAACTATGTATTTAAGGGGAAAAGCTCATCAACATTGGAGCTTTGATCTATCAGACTATCATAAGTTCTGCTACAGCTGTTACAATTGCAGGTCTGAGATTTGCTTCCTTGATCTTTTTTTTGTGTGAGCAGGCTAGAGTTAAATATGATAGCTGGGAGGAAGTGCTATTACCTCTAAAGCCCAACACTAAGGTGAATGTTAAGACTTATTCTGAGCATTCAATTTTTGTTTGGAGAGGAGGATTTTCTTGGAGCTATGGAATGGAGATGTCTGTTGCTTCTACCTTTGCTGCTTCTACATCTAGGCCATCTACCTCATGTGCTTCTACATCTCGAGGTGAGTCTACTGAGACCCGATATCAATTATTGCAGAGGATGATAGATAATATTAATTTTACCGCTGATAGAGTACAAAATTTAGAGTGTTTTGCAGAGCATACTGATAGGTATAATAAGATAAAAAGTGATTATGAAGAGAAATTTCACTCATCTATGGAGAGCCTCATTAGGGGTAACCAAGGAGTGTAATTTCCTCTATATTCTAAATATGCTGATTATGAGCCTGTAAAAGTTTGGGATAACGGTGATTCAGAGGATGAAGAGTATAACTGAGAGATTTATTTTATGATTATAATATGATATAAACTATGTGGACTGGGCTTACTACATTGGCATCTGTGTGTTGGTTTGAACTATGTGATATGGTTTGTACTTTTATGTTTAAGTGAGAATTGTGATGTGATGTGTTTTCATGTTTTGGACTTGAGACATGTATGTTTGTGTACTTGTTTAGACATTGTGATTTGTGAGAATTTTATTTTTAATTTTATTGCAATGTTTGTGTTAGTTAGTAGTTTGTTTTAAAATTCTAGGGTAGTAACTGTTGTCATTTTTGTGATTTTGTTAGTTTAGAACTAACTTAATTCTATATCTGTTGTAAAGTTTAAAATCTAGCTAACTTAGATCTTAAATTTAAATTTCTGAAACTGCTACCCTGTATTTTTCTTTTATCATGTTAGTTTGTTTGTTTTTATGCTGAGATTGTGAAATCAAGTCAGTGTGTTTGTTTACTTTTAAGTTTATACCCGCTGTTTAAAAGTCTATTGAATCTCTACATGTTAAATTGAAATAAAAATATAAAAAATTTGATTAAAAATTAATTTTACTCCTATTTTTAGTTTTATACTTGTATCATTAGGGTTTAAAAATTTTCATTCCTGCTTATATATATTTGATGCTAAACTGTTTAATCTGTTAAAAATTTAAGTTTGGGGGGGATGAAAATATTTTCAAAACTGAAATTTGATTTGTTCTCAAATGTGGTACAAGTGAATTTGATTTGAAAAGAAAAAAAATTAATCATGTATATGAAGTTATATTAGGGAATTAAAATTTGATTTTCGAAATGAGTAAGACAATTTAGTTAAAATTTTTGGTAATAAGGAAAAACTTTAAGTTAAAAAGTTTTTAGATAAGAAAATGATTAATAAAAGTAACTATCTTTAGTAAGAAAAATTATATTTTTGAAAAATTTAGATAATTTAGACTTTTATTTTTAATACTTAAAATTCTTTTATTAAAATAATTTTCAAAACTTTTATTATATTTATAAGTAAAAAACTTATATCAAGACTTTGTTTTAGCAAACAAAAGTGGAATTCAAAATTATTAAAGTCCTATCCAGATATAGTAATCCTTGCCTGGAAAGAAAAAGGAAAGAAAGAAAAGAAAGGAAAAAAAAATAAAAGAAAAAGAGAATGAAAAGAAAAAGAAAAAGAAAAAAAAATAGGAAGGAGAAGCTTGAGGATTAGTGCCTAATCAAAAATTGGTTATACATTTGATCTTTTTATAGTATAAAATTTAAGAAACTTTTAAGCTTATAAATATAATTTAGTAAGTAAAATTATTTTTAATGAAAATTTTTAAGTAAAGATAATAAAAGAGCTAAATTCTAAATTTGGAAAATCTACAATACATTTCTGAATTAGATAAAAACTCATATTTCCATCTTTTTTAACTTTATGAATTTCTAAACTTTAAGTTGGTCCTATTTACTGAATATTTTTCCTAAATTAGACTACTATATTTCTAAATAAAAATTTTAATAACTCTTAAAGAAACTCATATACATATCATACATATTTAGTTTTTAAAGATTGAAGTGTCACTTGAGGATAAGTAACATTTCAAGTTTGGGGGATTTTAATACACCTAAAATATATAATGTTTTTAGATACATTTTTATAGTTATTTTTTAAATATTGCACGTTGATGGAAGATATTTTTATGTTTTTCTTGTAGATATAGGTAAAATGGGTGAGAAATGCATAAAGAAGTGAAAAATGATCAAATTTGGAGCAAAAAGGAGAAAAATGTACAAAAGAGTTTTGGCGCCTAAGCGCCAGATCTGGCCGAGCCTAAGAGCCAAAGGTCCCGCGCTTAAGCACCAGTGGCAGTTATTGGATGAGTAAATTCTACTTCTGCAAAATTTGAAGAGGTTTTCGAGGCATCCATTGGCTTACTAGGTGGTTATAACCACCATGGACGAAAATAATCACGAAAGGATGCTTCTCTTAGTGAAATACATCGAATCTAGACATATTTTGAAGAGAAACCAAGGCACCTTTTGAGGATTTATAAAAGAAGGAAGCTTGAGACTTTGAGAAGATTCCTGAAATGGTCCTAAAAAGTGTGATTCCTAAAGGTATTAGAATGTTTTGAAAGTTCTCATTTGGAGAGTTAGTTTGGAGAGACTTTCTGGCACCACTTTTAGTTTTATTTTATCCTTTTTGTTATTTTATTATGAGTGATTGTAAAGAGAAGAGAATCTAAGGAACTTCAAGAGTTTGGTGGAGGACTTGAGATAAGTTTTTATCTTTCTGTTTTGAGACTACTTTTGATTTTAATTGAGACCTGTTGTTAGTTTGACAATGATTTCTTCTTTTAAAATAAAGTGTGGTTTTGTTTTCTCCATGGATTCTGAGTAGTTTTCTTTATCTTTTTTTTTTAAAATGATAAGTAATTAAGTTTTGGACGGAAGTTGTTCAAAGTATTTATCTTCAATGATGGAAGAAGTTGTGATGATTTAAATCCATGCACTTCATTTACTTCTAGATGGAAATTGTGGAGAGCATTGATCTTTAATGTTGGAAAAAGTTGTGATGATTTAAATCCATGCACTTCATTTACTTCTTGATTTGAGCCAATCCATATGTTAAAATTGTTTATAAGAATATGTAAGAACCGGGCTAGTATTTTCTCAGTCAAAAATTGGAAAGAATCACATGAGGTTGTATGAATAAGAATGTAGTTCATATGATTGAGTGCAAATAAATAGGAAAATATTCATTGAAGGGTGTAGAGTTAGAGGACTTTAAAGTGACAGGTTAAAGCCCCCAACTTGGTTTATTGTTTTGGGTTCTGATACGAGATGTTAGTCCCCAAGTGGAGGGAATCAAGGGAACTCTAGAGTGAGAGCTGGTATCTTCCTTGCCTAGCCAGTCTTCAGAACTATTTAAACTTTAAATTACCCAATATTCTTTATAGCATAGCTAGTAAGGGAAAAGAATATTATTGCTCCTATTTGACACAACACAAATTGCATACTTCCACAACAAAATTCCTAAACTTATTACAGATTCATAATAAGAAGAAAGATATTTTCATATTTAATGATTATCTTCTATAAAAACTTTAGTTATCTTTTTAAATTGTTATTGTTCTATCAAAATATTGAAAATACCAAAAATATTTAAATTCTTATTACTATAAAAAAGATTATCTTTAGTTTAGATAATGTTATTTTTTATTAAAAATAGAAAGTTTGCTGTTCAATAGTGCATATTTTTTACTCTCCTTGTGGGTTCGATATTCAGGTCTTAATCAAAAAGTCCTACATTACTTGATAACGATATGTATACTTGTGTATTATCCTAATATATATAAATTAGAAGTTAAATTCTTATTTTTCTTCAAGATCAAGTTTTTGATTCTATTACAAAGTAAGAAAATATAAGTGAAATATAATCTAAATTATTGTTGTACTTTGCATATTAGTAGTATCCAGGGATCAGTTATCCTAAGCCATCTGAGGCAACTACTCTATGCCATCCCCTTATAAAGGAGAGTCATGCACATGGAGTTGCTCCTGCGATGATGGCTTGCGTCGAATCTGCCCCTTATACGAAGAAGAAACTTGGGCGTGATGGTGATGCTTTTTAGCGCCCTTCAATCTTCTCAAGGCTATCGGGTCATCCCTCAGTGTTTTCATGGATTTTGCTACCTTTAACATGTCAATCTCTTAGCAGCACTGCTGTTGTTGTCGTTCCCCCTGCTACGGTCTCAGACTCTGTGGTTACGATTCCCTCTGAGGTTGATCCTACCCCAAAGTTGGGCAGGAAGGCTTGGAGAAATTAGAATAGGTTGCTAAGAGCCTAGCAACAAAATTTTACTCTTGTTGTTTTAGTTTCGATTCAAGTAGATTCCGTGACTCTTGTAGATGGGAACCCCTTTTCCGTGCTCTCTGACTATCAAGACTATGTCCTCGCCAGGATCTCCAGGAGGGCTCATCCTCCTCATGGTGGTGCAGGTCGCCTCAGACCTCCTATCCAGATTGATAAGGCTACCTTAAGCTTTCTGTGTAAGAAAATTGTGGGGGTTGTTTCCTATTTAAGGGAAAAGTGGCCCATTTTTGAGAAAGAACTTCTTTCCCATATTTCTGAGACATCTGCGCATGTTGTGAGAGAGCTTCTCCACTTCCCCCACCCTCGAGGTCATCGTAGAAGGATGTAGGTTTCGGCCCGTCGGTCAACCACTTGCCAAGGGGTGTTCTATTCCATTGCGCATCGGGTTAAGCCCATTGGGGTGTTGTTAGGAACTCCCAACGTGGCGCTTAATCCCTACACACTAGAGTTTGTGCATGTTGTCAAGTCCACTATTGTAGCAACGCAGCTTGCACCTGATGTGTCTGTTAAAATTAATAAAAAGAAAGTATTGTTGTTTATGCTTATTCTTTTTGTTGTTTGACTAGAAATAATGTGAGCACTTCTTTTGTGGATGGTGAGAGTTTCGAGGCACGTCCTCGAGGTCACTCCCACTACTTGTACCAAAACAAGTATCTACGAGAGGGATATCATCCCAACCTACCTAGGAAGTATTGAGATTGAAAGCCACCCACCTCCTCTCTTATTGAGGCTCTAGCTCCAGTGTTTGAGGCTGCTAAATTAATCTCGAAAGAGATCTTTTCGTTAGTTGATCATGCCTCGGAGCCACCACTGGTTGACCCTAGAATGGAACCCAATATTAGTCATAAGGGTAGTCTATCTAAGGATTATTCTCTTACCCAAGGTGATGATTCACTCGGGAGCCTCTTGTATATTCTACAGGATTTTCTCGACGAAGATGACCTCCTCGATGAGGAGCTTCAGGATTTTAAAATGGCCACTGGCCTGGTCATGACCGTGACCACCTGAGCCCAAAGATCGAATGTCGAGGGCCACACCCCCGATCCCGTTGAGGATGACCAACATGAGGCTATTGAAGTCTGTGGTGGCCCCATGGTTGTTCGAGAGGATCGAGGAAAAGATGAGTTGATTGCTCACTTGTAGGGCCAACTCTCCCTTCTTGCTACCCAAATAGTGACATTGCAAAATGAAAGGGGAAGGTTCAATGTTGTTTCCCTCCCCACTCTGGGTGAGTCGCACCCCACTGTTCCTTTTGTGCCTGTGGCACCCTCTCGGCATGGTCATGTCATTTCTTTTGATGTTGCCCAACATGAACACATCTCTTTGGACTCACACCTATAGTCCTTGGTTGATGTCAAGGTCAAGGTTGCTTTAGAAGCTCAAAAGGTCAGACCTATGTGTGAAAGGTAGACCATATACCGAGGCCTATGAATATATTTTATACCCTCTCGGATTTGTCCCCCATTGCTTCAAAAGATTTGAGGGCTTTGGCAATCCTCGCCTACATATAACCCAATTCAGAGAACTCTGTTACAATGTTGGCAATAAAGATGCCCTTTTACTTCAACTTTTTGTCACTAGTTTAGCAAAGTTTGCTTTTGAATGGTATGTCGATTTACCTAATGGCTCATTCAAGACCTTCGCTGAGCTAGAGGTTGAACTCGTAAAATGCTTTATCGAAGTGGACCACCAAATCACTTTGAATGATTTATTGTTAGCCCAACAAGGACTTTATAAGCCTTTGTTGGAGTTTGTTATCAGATGGCGCAACTTGAGTTTGAAGTGTGAGAACCAGTTGCAAGAGCATCATGCAGTCGCATTCCTCTTGGGCAACATAAAAGGCCCTATTTCTTTTTTGGTGAAGATAAGTACGATTAAAACCTTTGAAAATTTGATTGAAAATGTGGCTAGTCTGCAAGATACAGCAGATGCCTTGGCTTTTAGGGATACCGAGAAGGTCAAGAGACCTCCAATATGGAAGGAGGAAGGCTTCGCTCTTTTCACATTTAATAAGAAATAGAGGAAGCCTATCATGTCTGCTAGGAAGGCTCATACATCTCCTCCAAAATGTAAATCCTAGTCTCTTCAGCAGAGGACAACCAAAGTATATTCTTTTAGGAGTGATTGCCACAAGAAGATGCTCAAGAAACTGCTTAAGCAGGGGATGCAACTCCCACCTTCAATAAGACCCCATGAGGGGGAGAAGACAAATGAGCCAAACTTTTGTCCATATCATAGGCATCTTGGGCATGTCCTTGAAGAATGCTGTCCTTTTAAGGATTGGCTTGATGCTCGCTATAAGGCTAGAGAAATTGAGATACTGGATGATGATTATGAAACGGATGAGCAATGCCCATTATTGCCCTCCTCTAGTGGTACATATCGCATCTACAATGGTCTGAGTGATACATCCACTGATATATGTGAGGCCTTTAGTCATGAAAGCTTCTTTGACGAGCCTTCTATCGAATGTTCCACTAAATTTGAACTCGTTGGGTCCTGTACTGAGAATGTTCAGGATATCCACATCAGAAGCGGTAAACTTCTCCCTCTGACGGTGTTGTTACCCAAGTTTAAGGAGAAGGGGAAAGTTATCATCACCCAAGAGGTGGATGACCACCCAAAAGTTTTGAATGAAGGAGCTAAAGAGCCTCCTAAGATTGTGGATTATAATGTGCTGGCACACCTCAAGAGGTTGCCAGCCACTTTGAGCATCTATGATGCACTTATCCTTTCTCCAGAGCTGAGAGAGACTTTGATTAGAGCTCTACGTGAGCTAGAAGTCTTCCACGCACATTATACGGAAAAGAGGATGAAGGAGGCAACTATGCCGCCAGGCATGGCTTCCCTTACCTTCACTATTGAGGACTTACTTTTAGGCACCACTGACCATAACAGTCCCCTATATGTGACGGCTGAAATCTACGAAACTCTATCTTAATCGATCCTAACGCTTCATTAATTTTTACAAGCATTCAGACTCTTGAGTTATTATACTTGAGCACGAGGAGACTATGCTCTGCAAGATAATGCTCAATGGCTTTAATGAGAAAGGTCAAAAGACCCTTGGTTTCATCACTCTACCTCTCCAATTTGGAAACTTCTAAAGTGAAGACAAATTCCATGTGTGTCGGTACTATTTTCGGTTGGAGAGTTGACCGTTGGAAGCTATTGGCCACCAGAATCGAAATCTTGTCGCTTGCTTTGGAAAGGCATTTAATTTACATATATATATATAT